>BHFT01042353.1:0-18964 GCA_004320025.1 Laticauda laticaudata
AGAGTGATAAAATACCACCAGATGAAGTTTTGATTCAAAAAATAATGGACTGTGCTGAACTAGATAAATTCACTGTGAAACTGAAAGGCAAAGAGGATAGGGAATACTATGCGACTTGGGAGAGATGGTACAAATGGGTGAAGGATAAGGATAATGTGTCGTCACAAAATAATGTATCGTCACAAAATAAGAAACATTAAATTTTAATATACACTAAAAATAATGTATCATCACAAAATAAGAAACATGTATATACAGTGACACAATAACTGTTAATGGAAATGAGATTTTTGTATTTTTTGTTTTTAAAGAATAAAAATTTAAAAAAAAAATGGGTCCTTATTTTACCCACCTTGGAAGGATGGACGACTGAGTCAACCTTGAGCCTGGTGAGATTTGAACTGCCAAATTGCAGGCAGCTGGCAGTTAGCAGAAGTAGCCTGCAGTACCTCACTCTAAACACTGTGCCACTGTGACGCAGATTCTTCTCTTGGCTTTCTTCACAAATGATGTACAACTTGGAAATCACTGTTCATGCTCAGTGTACTATAAAGGGCACAGATTTCACTTGCAGATGGTATTCTAATCCTGGTGGCTTCAGCCACTGATTTGTAAATATCCTGGAAGTGTTAGATTGATCAGTATGGCAATTTCTTGTGTCTGTCAGATGTGAAGAAGATGCCACTGGGAAAGCTGAGCAAACAGCAGATTGCCAAAGGCTTTGAGGCTTTGGAAACTCTTGAAGAAGCTCTAAAGAAGCAACCACCTTCCCAGAAGCAACTGGAGGAACTTTCATCTCGCTTTTATACCATTATTCCCCACAACTTTGGTCGTAATCGCCCTCCATCCATCAACACACAAGAAGTTGTCCAAGCTAAGAAGGATATGCTTCTGGTAAGGAGTTTTGAGAAGGGGACCAACCTTCAGTTTTTATCATGTTTTGAATTGTCAGTCAGGAAGATTTCTATCCAAATTTTATGTGGATCAGCTGTGATACTAAATACATTGATGACAGTTTTGTATTATCTTTATTAACCTCTCCTGGCAGCCATTGGTTGGCTTGGGATGCCCAAGCTAGCTGACAAAACCAGGGAACTGAAATGAGTAACAAATGGGCTTCTTTGTGGCTATAAACATCATACTCTATATTATGCTTTTAAAAAGAGGTGGGCAATCCTTCGTTCAATCTTTTAAACTCCTTTGTGATTGCCCTCAAGTTCCTCTAAAATCACACAGCTGGAATTCAACATAGTAAGGATAGTATGCTTTTCTGCCAATTTCTGGTAATTTTTTAAAAAGTATACTACAGGTAGTCCTCAACTTACAACAGTGACCATTCGAAGTTACAATGGCACTGAAAAAGTGACTACTGACCGTTTTCCCCACTTATGACCATTGCAGCATCCCCATTGTCACATGATTTACATTCGGATGCTTGACAACTGGTTTCTATTTATGATGGTTGCAGTGTTCTGGGATCATGTGACCATCTTTTGCATCCTTTTGGCAAGCAAAGTCTATGGGGAAGAGTAGATTTACTTAGCAACCATGTTACTAGTTTAACAATTGCACTGATTCACTTAACAAATGTGGCAAGAAAAGTCGTAAAATGGAACAAAGCTCACTTAACAAATGTTTCATTTAACAACATTAATGTTGGACTCAACTGTTATCGTAAGTCAAGGATTTCCAGGGAGGGACTGCCATAGAGAGGAAGGGGTCAATCTATTTTCTAAAGCGCCTGTAGGCCAGACAAGGAATAATGGATGGAAACTGAACAAGGAGAGATTTAACTTGGAAATAAGGAGAAACTTTCTGACAGTGAGAACAATCAAGNTGCCCTCGGAAGTTGTGGGAGCACCATCACTGGAGGCTTTCAAGAAGAGATTGGACTGCCATTTGTCAGAAATGGTGCAGGATCTCCCACTTGGGCAGGGGGTTGGACAAGAAGACCTATAAGGTCTCTTCCAACTCTGATTATCTGTATCTACCTGTATTTTACTATATTTTACTATAATTAAAGCATAAATAACACCCTAGATGCCTAACACCAACTAAAGCACTCCCAAATTGAAAAAAAGGTGATAATTCTGGCCCTGTCTTCTCCAAGGGCAACATCTCATCACCACTATCCTGGAGTTTTTGATTGTGAAACAAAAATTACATTTTTCAAAAGGCTTCTTAACCACAAAAGAATTTTTTCTATAAAGGATAAGAATGTAATCATCCTGTGAAATACAGCTCTAGTATTTCACACCCTTCTATCTCATGTATCGTAGCCTGTTTGTGTCCATATTAGCCCTAAATTAAACAAGAGAAATATAATAAGTTGAATAAGATGAGCACTTTCTAATAATTGTCCTTGGACATATCTAGGTCAGTGGTAATAACATAGCCTGATGTGCTTTATATTGGAAAAGAAAGCTACTGTATCACTTGAAGTTTGTAGACACATAAAGACAAAACAGCCTGAACAAAAAAGCCAACTTTTTGGCCTTGCATTTCTCAAATGATAAGACTCTTCAGCTAGATGCTTAATTAATGAAACGTTTTGCCATGGAGCTGTAGATTATATATCTATACCTCTACAGTATAAAATCAAGATAATAGATGGTTAAGAAATTGGACTAGTACTAAGAAATCCAAGCTGAAGTCTATTCTCAGGCATAAAACCTCACTAGTTCTTAGCCCTACTTACCAGACAGATTGTGCTGAAAAAAATTTGAAGGAAGGAGTGCTGTATATTTGAGGAAACTTGGGATATAAATCTAACAACTAAAACATAATTTTGAATTAAAAAGAAGTTTGTTGTTATTCTTTTCAAGCGAGCAGATGCATGCATTCAACTAGTTCAATTCACTGCTGGTAGTGTGTTCCTAAATGTGTTTATTCCAAACAATTGCCCTCTTACTTTCAGTAGGACTGGCTGTTCTGGAAATGGATGCAGGATAACAGCCCAAATGTGAGATTACTGCTTCCATCTGCATCTCAACTGCACCCCAGTGTTGGTGATGACTGGTTTACTTTATTGGTAGGTCTTAGCAGATATTGAACTGGCCCAGAGTTTACAAGCCCAAAAGAAGGAGGAGGAGGAAGAGGAAGAGAAGGAAATGGTGAAAGAAGTTGTGCACCCCCTGGACAAGGACTATGGGCTTTTGAAATGTGAACTCACCTTAGTGGATTCATCATCTGAGGACTATAAGGTAAGATGGCCCTACAAGTTATTTCTTATTTGCTTTAAATACTCAAACAGCTGAGTCTGAACAATACAGGAACATGTGAATAAAGGACAAAGGACAACATGTGGAATAGCCTCTTCTACAGCTAGCAATAACTCTCCTATTTATCTCAGTTCTTTGATGTTCACTTTCTTTCTTTACTTCTCTTCCTCTCTACCCTACTAGCTGATTGAAACCTATGTGAAGAAGACAAGTTCCCCTTACCAAAAGCTTCGTATCATGAATATTTGGAAGGTCAACAGAGAGGGTGAGGTAAGGTCAAACAGGAATATCTCTTTCTCTGGTCTGTTCGAGGACTGAGATTTGTTTCTTTCTACCTTAAGATCATGTTGACTGAAGGAATCAGAGTTACTCCAGACCATCTAAAGGGTACCAGGTTGGGGAAGATTACCCATAGGAACATATAATCTGAACGGATACAAAAAAAATAAGGCCATATTTCTTTACTCCTGGTAATTCTGATTCTCAGGGCATGTGCCAATTGAGGCACAAATATTTTTGAGATATCAAAAGAATGATTGAGATCAAAAGCTCTGCAATCCATCTGACCAGATCTAGCTCCTAAGACATTTTTTTTTGGGAGGGGGGGTGTTATCAGGTAGATAATAAGACCAATTTTGATTGTGAGACATCAAGACTTTAAAGAACTATATGTATCCATTGGCAGAATAAAAACAAGGCCATTTCCTAATTAGGAATCTTGTTCTTTTACGCAGTAGCAAAACTCTCTCTATATATACATTGGGGATGACCATCAAGTGTGCAGATGAGTCTGCAGTTCAACAGCAGACTGACATGGGAAAGCCATGTTTGGCTTTCTACCTTTCCTTTATTCAAATATGACTTGAATAGGAGCAAAGATGTTACATGCTTGGTTCTCTTGTTTCATTTCCTAAACAGAGCCATCGTTTTAAGACTCATGACCACTTGGGAAATCGGCGCCTACTCTGGCATGGGACCAACATAGCTGTCGTTGCTGCCATCCTGAAGAGTGGCTTGCGCATCATGCCCCATTCGGGTGGCCTGTTGGGCAAGGGAATTTACTTTGCTTCTGAGAACCAGTCAATCAGCAGCTATGGGTGAGGCCACATTCATTATTATTCTATACCATTTGCTGGCTTTCACCAATGTTAGCAAATTATCCTCAGCGACTGCTTTCATGAGAGTTAACACAAGGGAATGAGAGACAACAGAGGTCAATTTGATCTAGTGGCTAAACACACACACACGATAACACAAGTCTCTCTCTCTCTGTCTCCCCCCTCCCTCTCTCTCCTCTACCCCTATATATCTCTGTGTGTGCGTGTACACATACATATGTATGTATATGTGTAGTATATACAGTGTGTGTGTATATAAATATAGGATATATGTTTTTAAAGGCTATATATATATCTATTCATTATATTATAGAGTATATATAGATATACAACGAAACACAACACTATCATATATACTTTATTGTAAAATATAGTTTAAATAATATATTTATATATATTTCTATATACTTGATTATGTTTATATATATATACACCAGTATATAATAAGTAATCTGTACTAGTATAAAATATGATACTAATATGAATATATAGTATAGTAATACTGATCGACTATAGGTATATCACACTATATTATATATAATATATATATATATATATATATATATATATATATATATACTATATATATGTTTTTCTGAATGCCTTTATCGCGGAGTATTTGTATGTCGGATCGTGTCTGAGTGTGATTGGGTCATTCCCGCGGTAGAATTGGAAGTTCTGCAACGTTTCGATGAATGTCTCATTCATCATCTTCAGGCTGTTTCTTCAGCTCTGTGCTCCATCATGAGTAATGGTGTAGCTTGCAGCTGCTTCTTCCTTTTAACTGCCTTAGTTGGGGTGTGACTTGATTTGGGTGGGGTTTTGGCCTGTGTTCGTGATTGGTAGGGGGTGGCTTGTTCTGAATTGGCTGGGGGTGTTGTTCGCTTAGTGTGGGGCCTGGCTGCTCTCAGTGTAGTCGTAGTGCTGGGGGATTTGAGCTCGTAGCTGTGATCTTGTTTGTTTTGGCTTCGTGTCTCTGTCGCGCACTGTCTGTGCCACATCTTTCATGGTGCGGTGTGCAGTCATTGGGCATCTGTAGGGTCAGAGGGGTTGTGAGTGAGCGTAGTGGTGCAGGCCTGCAGTATGGCTTCTGGTCTCGGTGGTCCGTGTCTCCTCTTCGTGTGTGCGGTGTTCGGCAGTCTTTTTTTGCTGCGTCGGAAGTGCTGGTGGATAGCATCTTGTTGTGGTGGCCACTTGTGGGTGTGGGTCTGGTGTCAATCTCTTGCTGTATGGTACTCGTTTGAATTAATGAGGGCAGGTTTCCAGAATGTTGGTGTAGGCTCGGGAGGTATATCATATCTCGTTTATTATGCTGTGTGTGGGGCTGTTTTTTTCCTGATCATCTATGGCTTCTCTGAATTAGTTCTGTTGTTGAAAGTGTTCGGTTTTGCGATGGTTCTGGTATTTTTAAAAGTCAAATTTCATGTCCCTGTGGCTGTCTGAGGTGTTGGACCAAGGGACGGGTCAGTTCTTCACGTTTTTCTGATTGAGGTTTTGTGTTCTGTCCACATGCGTGCACTACATCTCTTCTTGTTTAGTTGCGGTCCTATGTATGGTAGTGGTTTGCGAAGGCGAAGTGCAAGGGATTTCCGTAATACTCCTGGCTTTTCTAACCATTCGTGTTGCTCTTTGGGTTTTCGTAGGATGGTAGGGATTTTTGTTTTTGCTGGAGCAACTGCTGTTTTAATGTCGCTGTTTTTTGGAGGATCTTTTACTGATTTTGTCGTCTGTAGTGCCTTTTATATTGGGAAGGAGGCTTTGCCAATCTCTATTGTTCTCTGTCTTTGGCTTTTGGTTGGGGTTTCTTTCTTGGATTAGGTGGGGTTTATCTATCTTTTTTGCTGGAATCGCATTGAAGCTGTAAGTACATTAATGAGAGTGTGTAGTAGTTCGCGTCAGCTCTACTCGTGAGCTTTCGAGTCACGTATCCCCTCTTCAACCAAGTGCCTATAAAAGAAGCCTTGACACCCATAAAAACAAATCAACCCTCCCCAAGTACATCCTAGATCTTTAGCCAAAACCACTGCCTATCAATACATACTTCCACCTACACATGGTTCAAAAATACCAAACAATAGAAGGAGCAGCCCATAGGGATACACGCCCTCTCAACCTGTCTATTCGCAAACCTATCCATGAGTGAACACGGAAACCAAGCTCTAGAAAGACATCATGAATCACAAACCCAAACTCTGGCTCAGATACGTAGAATGAGCTACCTTGTTCATATCTGGCCACCACGGGAAAGAAAAACTGATACAACGTCCCTCACACACAGCCTCAAACGTCCTCACCCTCAAAAAACAATTCACTCATGGTAAACGACGAAGCCAACAATAACCTTCCCTTCACTGAGATGGTCTTTAGTGTACAAAAAGATCCAATGGCTCCTGGACCAGCACCAGTCTACCAGCAAGGAAACAACATACAAACCGCTATCTACATGCACTCTCAGCAGCTACGCACCCAGAACCAGATCAGATTCCGGTAGCCAAGACTAACATCTCCAGAAACAAAATGCTTAGGCCTTGCATGAAAACACTTACAGAACCCCGGACACACTACACACTCTCACTAACCATGTACTTACAAAGCTAATGGATTCCCAAAAAAGAAGATTTACGCCACCTCGAATCCAGAAGAAGAAACCCAAGCCAAAAGCCCAAGACACGAGAACGAAGAGAATGGCAAAGCTCGCTCCTCCCATATGTAATGACGTGGGAAATAACCGCGACAGAGCACTGAAGCAGCACGAAGTGTAAGTACCTGCGAGAGCTTAAGAAAAAAATGAAAAAAGAACTACATAATATATATATTAGTGATAGTATATACTATAATTATATATATATATATAGTATATATATATATAATATATACTATATATCTATATATATATATATATATAATGTATATTTGTGCTTGTTTAGCTTCCTTCGGCGTATCTATCCCACGTCCATTGTAGTTTGGTTAAAGTTGTAGCAACGTTTCAGCAGAATCGATTCTGCCATCATCAGGCTTCTGTATAGAAGTGTGTCTCACAGTTCCTCTGTGTTCAAATTTGAGGCTGGTCTATTCTGATTGGCTATTAACCTGGGTCTGTGTTCATTGGACTTGAGTTTGATTGATTGTGTTTTCTGGTTTCTTCTGTCTGTTTTGTGCTTTGATATGGCTGGCAACACTCTGTTCTTGTAGTTGGAGGCTTTCAATGCAGCTTGGCGTCCGTGTGAAGGACGGCTGCTATTCATCAGCAAGCTGGGTTTCACCTGGGTGCCGGGTGGGGGGTGTTGGAGCTGGAGGCATGCAGAGGGAGTCTGTCTGCTGGTGTTTAGGTGTGGTGTTGTTTAGGTGTGTTAGGAAGAATTGTTTAGGTTTTCTTCTCTCATGGCAATCCACAAATGTTTTCATCGATGTATTTCCTAACACACGCTGGAAACAACACAACATCGCCAAAATCAGAGTTCACCATGGAAATGGAAATAAAAAACAACTACCATCCTAGATGTTCCTAATCTACAAAAGAACAGATTTGCACACTGGGAACACCACTATACGCAGAAGGAAAACACACACAAACTGCCTACCTCAACGGCCCAATCCCACCACCACCCACACAGATAAATTCCGTGGTGAAAACACTATTACCAGAACCAAAACGCGCTGGCAGATAAGACACATTCATAAAATCGTGAGCAGACTATGCACCCTGACTGAAGGTTTTGCACAGGCCAGAGTGGCTTCCACGAAAAACCAAAAAATGCACAGTTGATCCACTAAAACACACCAAGACATAACAGAGAGACGGCTAGAACGACAAGCAGACCGTATGGAACAGCTGTCTTGCCCGTACATAAGACGGTACTAACAGATAAATAGTGGCAGTAAGATACCTACACCAGGGCATCACGATCAAGACTCCTTCAAACAGACAAAAGAAGATACTGAAGAAACCGCCAATACGAACGAAAGTTGACCTGGAAAACCAAGGCAATACGGAAGATTCCCGTGTTACAGTCGATGCCCCGGCCATACATTGGACAGACCAATAGAAGAATCAGTACCCGCCTAGATGAACACATAAAATGCACGTAAAATGCAGTAAAAAGCTGGAACAACCTCCTCACTAGTCCAGACACATGAAAACCACAGGTCACAACATCGCCAACTTCAATGGCACCAAACCCTAGCCACTATAGATAAAACCCCAGCCACACGATATCATCAGAGAAGCCATAGAGATTGAGAAAAAGAACCTGACAGCATGAATAGAGAGATGAATTCCAGCAGACTGTCAATCATTTGGAAGCCTGCATCTCTCAAAGTAGAGCCAGAATCTCCACACCACAGGCCAGGCAAACACCTGAGCACAGACAGACTCCCTCTGATGCCTCCAGCTCAAACACCCCCCCACCAGGCACCCAGGTGAAACCCAGCTTGCTGATGAATAGCTAGCCGTCCTTTCACACGAAGCCAAGCTGCATTGAAAGCCTCAACAACAAGAACAGGTGTTGACCACGCAATCAAAAGCGCACAACAAAACAGGACAGAAGAAACCAGAACACCAATCAATCAAACTCCGAAGCCAGTATGGAACACAGACTGCCAAGGGGTTAATAGCCAATAGTACCAGAATGAGACGAGTCAAATTGCACACACAGAGGAACTGGTGAGAGCACAGCACTTCCATACAGAAGCCTGATGATGGCAGATGAGATTCTGCTGAAACGTTGCTACAACTTTAACAGAACTACAATGTTGCCCCTTTTTTACTGCATTTTTGTGTTCATCCAGGCAGGTACTTATTCTTCTATTGGTCTGTCGAATGTCAAAACGTAACAATGGCCAACTATAATCCTTGTTTTATCATTTTTGTACCTTTGAGTCAGTGTTGACTCTGAGCAACTGACTGGACAAATCCCTTCAATTTTCCTGACAAGATTTCAGAAATGGTTTGCCATTATCTCCTTGTTAGAGCTGAGAGAGAGTGACTGACCCAAAGTCATCCAACTGGGTTGATGCCTAATTTTTTTAATTTAATAATAATTTTATTATGAATGACAAAAACTATAATGCAAATTAGAAAATAAAATAATAAAATGAAAAAATAAAAAGTGCAGTAAAGAAAAAAATAGAAAAGAAAAAGACTATAATAAAAATTATAAAAAAATAAAATAAAAAACTAAAATTTTAAAATAAATGACTTCATCACAAATATAAACAATTTTAGTAAATTAACATATTGTTTTAAAATAGAATAAATGAACTTTTCTTTCCATATCCCATCTTTTATCTATAAACAAATCCTTAAAAGTTCATCATTTTAGTTTCAGTCAGCAAAAGACCATTAAGGGTTACCAGAGTTAGAAACATATTTATTTTAATCTTGATAAAATAAACTAACTTTATAGTCCTTCCTTTTATTTTTACAATCTTGCTCTTTAATTCCTTCAAATAATGTCCTGGAACTTGATTCATTTTCATTTTTTCTTTGTCTCTTCTCACAAATTCTTCAAAACTTTAACAAGCTTCTTTTGTTATCCAAGTCACTCCCTTGGTTTCTAATTTGTATATCCCTTTTAATTATTAATACATAAGTCAGTTTATTTTGTATGTCCAGTTTAGCATGTTTTTCCATATCATCCTTGTAGCCTGTCATTTTAAAATCCACTTTCAGATCAGCCTCAGGCTTCTCCAGTAAAACTTGTTCTTCTTCCATAACATCTTTTAAACACAAGTCTATCTATAGAGGCAGACAGTCTTAAAATTAACTTCTGAGGTCAGTGTTAAAAAAATATCCCTCAATATGTAGAATGTTAAAATATTTAGCTCACTTCTGAGTTAATATGTGAACTTTAAGTGTTCTTTAATTATAATCTTTAGTTCCTTCAAGTTCCTCTGGTATCCAAACTTCAAAGTCCCATCCTAATTTTTTTTTAAGAAAGAATTCAAAACAAAAGCATTTTCCCATGGAAAGGATTCTTATAATTCCAAAATCTTATTTCAAATCCATTTTCAAAATCAAAATTCTAATCACTTTTTTGCTGTTTTATTTAAATAAAAAGATTTTTTTTGTTCTTAAATTTGTATTTAAATTTTCTTTCATTAAGGATTGAAGGAAACCAATGCTATAAAACATATCAGTCCAAAAGTTCCCAGCAGCTGAACCAATTAGTTAGCAACCAAAAGGCATTAGAAAAGGAAGTACATGAACCCAGTGTCCTTTCAAAGGCGCAACTCTGATTTGAGCAAGATGGCTATTCCCTCATCTCCCAGAGCTCTAAGCCCACTGGAGACCACTGTTTCTGTGAAGAGCAACTGTCTGGAGCATTTGAGGGTGATTTCAGGTGCTCTCCTTGTCTGGAGAGGAATCACAAAGTGTTGGTCTGCTCACTGCTCAATTCTACAGCAGTTGTCAGCTCTGTTTTTAGCAGACCTGTCTTCAGTTTGCCATTTCTTCCCCAGAAATCCCACCTGGGTTCATGTCTGGGATGGGATTAGAATTTATGATCTCCCAGTTTTTGGACTGCTGCTTTAATCATGCAGGCCAAAATTCAGGGACAAAATGACTCAATTTAATTGTTGAGGTTTCACTTGGTTTGAGGAAATGTATAAGTTTTAAGAAAGGAAAAGTAGACCTCTGGTTATCATTCTCGGCCTACTTGGGAAGAGGGGGAATCATTCTGCTGAACAACTAGCTCTTTTGTCAAAGCTGCTTTCTTTCTTCCAAAGGCAACTCAGAAACTGTTTTTCTCTTGAGGAAGAAGAAGTTAAACATTTTGCTTCTCATCTAGGAAGCTTCATCAGATCTGAGGGAAGAGGGAATGGACGGATTATATTTCTTTGCAATCATTTGGTCCTTACCAGTCTCTAAGGCCTCAGTGGTCTCAACAACTCTCAGAGAGTGCTAATGACTAGATGACTGCAAAGAAATACAATCCTTCCATCCCCAGTTTCCTATCAGAACCTATCCTTCTATCTGTGCACCATTCAATCTCAATTGTCAGTACCTATCCTTCCATCCCTCTGCCATCAGAACTGATGAAGCTTCTTGAATAAGAAGTGAAACATTTTCTTCTTTGTCCTCAAGAAAAAAACAATCCAGTTGCCTTTTAAACAAAAAAGTACCTCTGGGACAACCATGATCTGGGTGACTGAAAATCTCCACAGACAACAGGCTGTTTCGTTCTCAAGTTTTGATGGCACCAGAGTAGACTATGATCAGGCCAGGCCATGGATTGTCTAATTCAATGAGGTTAATATAACTTAATAAATCTGGTCCATATAAGATTATATAATATAACGGATATAATATATCCGTTATATCAGTGATCCCCAGCCTTTTTTGTACCAGGGACCGGTTTCACGATTATTCATTCTTCCACGGACTGGTACCTGAGTANCCCGGAAGCACTTTCCAACAGAAAACCCGGAAGCAACCAAAAACCCGGAAGCGCCATTGAAACAAGATGGCGGCACCCAAGCTTTGTGGCCCGGTAAAAAATGATCCATGGACTGATACCGGTCCGGAGACTGGTGGTTGGGGACCCCTGCGTTATATTAATCCATGAGGTTAACATAACTTAATAAATCTTGTCTCCATCTCATGGGCCAACAACCGAGAACCTCAAAATGGCATTTTCCCAAAGCAGGTAAAGCTGGCTACTAATGAACCAGCATTTGAAAATATATCCTTCTATAGCCATCTTTATGTGCTAATTGGGAAAACTGCAGCATTTAATAAACAGGAAGTGTGCAAGGCATGCAAAACAGCTGTCTAAGAACTAGCATTTCAACCTCTTACTATCTATACTACATTCATTCCATTCTTTCTCAAGTGGGAAAAGGTCAAGGTGGATAAGATGTCCTCCTTAGGAGGCAGTAAGTATGCACTTGGAGAGGTCAAGAGCCATATGTGAAATATCTCCATTTAGAGCAAAGAAGTAGAATACCCAAGTAAAAACCTGAAACATTTATCTAACATGAATGAATGCACTGTATTTGGAGGGTTTTTGGCTGCAGGAAAATCTGGTCATGATCCCAAAATGAAATGGAAACCTGAATTTCAGTAGTGTATGAGATTCAAACCCTGGTGATAGGTAGGGATATAGATATCCCTTTCCATATCTAATCAGATGAACAACTGTCTTCCTTTCTCTCTTTGCAGTGGGCACTACCTCCAGCCGGGAGGGAATCATGTTCCTGAATGAAGTGGCCCTGGGCAAGGTACATTACATCACTCAAGATGACTCTTCATTGTGCCAGCCCCCAGTGGGTTACGATAGTGTCCAGGCTTGTGGCCATACCGAACCTGGTAAGTTTTAAAGACTTGCAGTTTAATAACTTGTAGCTCTTGCTAATCCTCTCAATTTCTTAATTTGCATTTGCTTTCATGTCTTCAGACCCTGCGTGGGATAAAGAGCTTATCCTGGATGAGAAAAAAGTGCTGATACCACAAGGAAAGCCCATTGTTATGACTAAGTACCAAAACAGCCACTTCAGCCAGAGTGAGTACTTGATCTACCAGGAGAATCAATGTCGTATCCGCTACCTGATCCAACTTCATTTTTGAGGCTTTTCATGGGCTGCTTTTTCTGCTGGACTCCACCCATTTATTCTCGTCTTTCCAGTGCTGAGTGGCTATCTTAAGAACCTACCTTGAGTTGGTCAGTTATATTCCCCAGTTCTCCATCCAGAGTTCATTCAGTAATCATGGCTTCTAGTTCTGCAGAGAAGAGTGTGATGTGACTATCTTGTTTTGAATAGTATGGTGGCTTCCATAAAGCAGATTAGGACTCAGTGGATGTCCAGCAAAACAAAGATGAAATCATTGCCAGACTGTTGCTATAAAAGGTATCACGACAAGGGCTAATGACTTGGAAATCTCTTGGATCCGAATAGTCTGAAAATAAAAGAAACTATTAAATTGACTTGGTGTCATCCTTCTGTATTTTCTCCTATACGGTCATGTTTAAATACTCTTGCTAAATTTCATTTGTTAATAAGTGGTAGAAATCTGGTAGAAATTAAGAGCCAGGATGATGAAGCAAGCTGTTTGTGAAGAACAAAGTTGGGTTAAAATTCCTCTTCTCCAACATTATGCTACTAGGCATATGCATTCTCTTGAACCATTTTTCCTTTTTTGTCTTAGATGGTCCAACAGATTTAATTTGATGGTATTTAGCCTACAATATAGATGCTCTTGGGAAAAATGGCTTCACACATTATTAAAAGTTTCATTCACTCTCTTCCCTTCATATATTAGTTACGGTGGAACAGTGGTTAGAGTGCAGTACTGCAGGCTATTTCTGCTGCCTGCTGCTGCCTGCAATTTGGCAGTTCAAATTTCACCAAGCTTAAGGCTGATTCAGCCTTCCATCCTTCTGAGGGGGTTAAAATGAGGACCCAGATTCTCGGGAGCAATATGCTGACTCTATAAACCACTTAGAGAGGGTTGTAAACCACGGTGAAGTGGTATATAAGTCTAAGTGCTGTTGCTATTGCTATATAAGTTCAGAACTTCCTGCTGCACATACTTAACAGCAGACATGAGAATTTTTGCTAGAGCTGTCAAAAAGGGAGGAAAAAAAAGAAACCACTGAAATTAAAAGTAAGTAGAAAAGAGGCAGGCTTTGGTACACTCCTGCATGTTCTATTCTCTCTGCAATCCCTGAATAAAGCCATCACTGTTCTTACCAATGTGTGAATGGCATGGAAAAGAGGATCATCTTGACTATTTCTGTTTGGAGAAATCACATGGAATTTTATTTTTATTTTAATTATGCATTTGTGATGGTCTTTTTCCATTTTTTTCCTTGCAAAATCCTCTTTAAGTTTGTTACACAATCTTCCTCAGGAAATCTTTACTTGCATGAATTTGAGAGAAATGGGTACTAGAAGGATGTGTGAGGACAGTGAAAGATGCCTGATCCTACTTGTCAGTCAGCCTTTTGCAATGTTTTCAGCTGCTGATATGTTGGGACTGCTGCTCCCAGAATTCCCAGACATCATGGCCACAATTACATTGATTGCATAGTTTGAGAGTTGAAAGTGTTAGCCTGGAATAACTATATTTTTCTTTCCGAACTTTGTCTCTTTCTTTAATTCTGCTAAGAGAAATACAAGAGGTAGGAGAAAAATTAGTATGGCATACATTTAACTTTAATAAGGTAGCATGGCCATAAGAGCTTTTCTCTAAATCTATGATGAATATGTTTCATTTCTATCATAGTTTCACCACATTTCTCGTATCCATATGTTTATAGTGCCCATCTCCATAGTATCACTATAACTTTCATGTATCTACAAGGAGAACCAACAATTACAGGTTTGAGGTATGTGTAATATTTCAACACAAAAGGAAACCAACCCTGATTGTCCTTTGGAAGGATAGATACCGAAGCTAAAGCTCAAATACTTTGACCACCAAATGAGAAGAGAGACCTCATTGGAAAAGACCCTGATGTTGGGCAAGATTGAAGGCAAGAGGAAAAGAAGACAGCAGTGGATGAGACGGCTAGATAGTATTATCAATGCAGTTGCAGCAGGCATGAATTTGGGCAGATTGAGAGAAACAGTGGTGGGATTCAGCCGATTCGCACTGGTTCATATGAAATAGTTGTTAAATTGCCTTGCTCCTTCCCTCATGCTGACCGCTCCATTGCCTGTTTCTCTATTGTAGCACAGCACCCAGGATCCACTTTGATAGCAAGGGGTAAGTAATTTAACAACCAGTTTACCCAGGGTCAGGTTGGCCATCGCGGGAGGCTTGTCCCACATGTGCAGCAGAGCTGGAGGATGGGGTTGGGCCACACCTCCCACGAAGGCCAACCTGACCCTGGGCGATCTGGTTAAATTATTTGAATCCCATCACTGGAAACAGTGGAGGATGTGGGGTCTGGCAGACACGACTTAGTGACTGAATAACAACAAAAATGTGTATGTTGAAAGAAAAACAATATTTAACCCTTCTATTCTCATCCAGAAGGAAAAAAAAAACCTTTTTTTATTTTAGAAGGCCATTTTATGCATTTGATTAATGGTGATAAGATCTGCTCAGTGAAATCTTAGCCTCTGAAGGAGATGTTGTTTAATGAGGCTGATAGAAGCAGCAGTCTGTAGATACTGTGTTGTAAGAACTAAGTATTGGTCCATGGAGCTAAGTATAGTATTGCCTAATCCAATGTTTTTCATCCTCAGCAAGTTTAAGATATGTGGACTTCAACTCTCAGAATTCTCCAACCAGCCATAACTGGGGAATTCTGGGAGTTGAAATCCATACATCTAAAGCTCCCAAGGTTGAGAAATACTGGCCTAGTTTAATGGACAGTTGCTCACCTAGCTCTCATGCAGAAGTTGTATTTAAATCAGCAAAACTGAAGTTTAAAAATGGAAATTTATATTGCTTTAAGCAATTGTTTTAACAATACACTTTCTTTGTACAGTGTCACCAGAAAGCTTTACTGTGTCTATCTACTCAACAGGCAGAAATACACATCACACCCATCAAAAAGAATTATCATTAATCATCTTTATATGGCCCCATTCTAGCAGTTGCAAAGGATAAAAACTAAATTGTATGAGAGGTTCACGTTTCATCCATTAGTGGCACTATTATCAATTCAGGCACGGATGTGACAGAAGTCAGAGCTTAAATTAGCACAGTGTCTCACAAGCTGCCCTCATCGGTACCATGCCAAAGAAGAATACTGCTCTTTGTTCTTTTACAACAAGTTGTATCTGATAACAAGTGGTCTCTTGTCATCCATTGTTCTCTCAATGAAACCTACGTGCTACTAAACCAAAACAAACCAGCATGATGGAGAGTTCTGCCCTCCCACAGCCTTTTGGTTAGATAAGAATTTCTATTTTAAAATCAACACATAATTTCTCCATGTCATCTTCATCATCTACAGATCTCAAACATATCCATCTTTTGTTTATGATCTTTATGAGTCTGAAGTTTTGCAAAAAAAAGTGTCTTTTGATAACACCTTGCAAATCTATGCTAACCAATAGCTGAGCATGGAGAATTCCAGCCAGTGTTTATTTACTATTTATTTGTTTATCTACAATTTGTTAGTCCCCAAGTCACTGTCCCCACAATTTCAAATGCTCTGTGAGTTATCAGTCAGCCTTTTTCCCACCACAAAGATACAAAGAACATTTTAGCATTTGCATACATAGATATACATAGTCCATATATTTTCCCACATGTATTTATATACATGTGTCCAATGGTTTGCAAAATATCCCTCCTGGTAGAGGTAAAGCAGAGGAAGATTGACTTTTAAAATTATTTTAAAAGTATATTGAACAATCTAAAAAAAAACCTCTGCCGTTGTGCCAGATCAATACAGCAAACCTAGACACAGCATGCCAGCAAAATTGCATTTGAGGTCTGCTTAAGTTAGATAGAATAAAATGCTAGTGAGGAGTGAAAAATAAAAAGCAGCTCCTCTAATGGAAGAACAAACAGACCTAGAAAAATGGGAGGAAATGGAAACAGGAGTTTCTTTTTTCTTTTTTGGAAGCAAGGGAAAGAAAATGTAAAGATGTTTCCTGAAGGTTGCAAGGAATCAAGTATCTTGGAAATACATGCAACATTATTTGTTTCTGAATATTTTATGGCAGAAGAAATTCATGTATATCTCAAGAAATAAGGAAAAAAATTGGTATCTGGATCATCATCAGATGATCATCATGAGCTGATGAATCATCATCAGCTCATCACAATCTGAGATTGCCATTTGTCATCTACTAGTCAATAAACCTCATAAAGTTCCACTCCTGGACACTTAAGCCCGCTCCCTTTTAATCCACAGCTATAGTTGCAAATAAGAATTTGTGACAAATATGTTTGGGATCGTGTTTGTGTGTCAAAATGGCAGAAAAGGGATACAGATTCTGTATTGAAAAATCTACTGAGTAACTCAGTGGCAATGTATTCTATCCACCTAATGTAAAGATTGTGTTTCTGATTTGAATACTTTAAAAAATGTGTGAAGAGCAATGGCATTGGAGAAGGTCCTGCACCACAATATTCCCTGGAGAGCAAAGGTGACTAACAAGCAAATATTGGAATGCATAGCATTCCAAAATCATGAAGGCAAAATCATGAAGCTGCATCTCTTACTTTGGCCATGTCATGAAAGGGAATTCATTGGAGAAAGCAATTATGTTTGGAAGAATTAACGTTAAAAGGAAACCAAGCCATCAAAGAATACAGTGACTGGACATCATCAAAGCTGACACCAGCCAGAGCATAGAAAAGTAATAGCTCAAAATAGTAACAAAATCGGAAAATGTGGAGAGACCTGGCCCATAGAAGTGCCAAGAGTCTGGCATGACTTGAATGCATAAAATATTTATGAAGCATATGGCTGGTATTAAACCTTCATGTGTTGAGGCATTTATTGACTTTCTGTGGTCTTACTTCTATTATTGCCCTTTTTAGCCAGTGTGTGCAATACACTACAAAAGACAGAATAGTACTGCTAAAATTAGAAGAAGAAAAGTTAATAGGATTGCAAGAAAAATATTGTCTCCAAGAGCATTAAAATAAATACAATATCAAATCTAAAAGTATCAAATCTCATTCTCCTTCTACCAATACGTTTTGATATAAAATGGCTGGATTCATGCAAAGTGAAAATGTGATTTATATGGCTTAGCATTGTTACAGATTTGAAACCAGTCCAAACTGCCAGTGGCTTGCAAACTGTAATTTATGAAAATGCAAAGTGTGAATCCAGCCACACTAGCTTAAACAGCAAAACTCAATTAAAATAAGCCATGGACTGGTGAGATATATAAAGCCAATTAATATTAGATTACAATTTTTGACTTTTGGTTAAAAAATAACCTACATTTTAATAGCAAAATGAGTGGAAATATCAGTTCTGAATGTCATTATACCATATGTTAAATGTCAAGGTTTCCATGCAATGAACAATGAGGTAAAAGTCCTATTCTTTTTTTCACATTACTTTGTTTGCTTTTGGAAAATCCAGCTGTTTAATTGCATATGTCATTCATAGCATGTGCTGTTCACATGCATATAAATTGCTATGTGAACTTTTTTTTCTACTGCCAATTTAAAAATTGATCTATGAGTTGTAGGAAATGGAATAGGAGGCTTGTTTTGACTGTTGGATTATGATTTGAAGGATATATGACCACAAACCCAGTTTCTTAATTTTACACATATTTCCATTTCCCAAGCTGCCCTTTTGTCCATGATGATTGGGTTTCCATCTCTGATTGCTAGATCTCAGAGATATAATAAATTAAATGGATCCCATTAACATTAAACAATCATTTTTAGTTTTTTAGGCCTATGATTTCAAACCCAGAGCTCTAGCTTAATAATACCTATCTTTGATTTATCAGTTACATATGTTGTCTTTTCCTAAACAAATAAAAGATGGGAGGGAATGGTAGTGAATTGGTTTGCCTGTCTTGGCTTCATGGTTCAATAATGGAGGGGCAAACTCTGACAAAACAATAAAATAAAAGGGATTTGAGGAGAAATTCCTTTCCTCATTTTAAATTTAAACTGTTTTGTTCGGAAAACACACGAGGTAGACCGGGTTCCAACAACAAAAGGCTTTATTTACACTCAGTCATTAA
>BHFT01042356.1:0-65862 GCA_004320025.1 Laticauda laticaudata
TTAATAGCCAAATCAGAATAGACCAGCCTCAAATTTTGAAAACAGAGGAAACGTGAGAACACTTCCATACAGAAGCCTTAGATGATGGCGCAGATGAGATTCTGCTGAAACGCTTGCCTACAACTTTAACAAAGAACTTAACAATAAGCTACAACTTTAACAGAACTACAATGACGTGGGATAATAACCGGAAGGAAGCTAAACAGCACAAATGTAATACCCGCGAGAGCTTAAAAAACATATATTATATAAGCTGTTTAGCTTCCTTTCGGGTATTATCCCACGTTCATTGTAGTTCTGTTAAAGTTGTAGCAACGTTTCATAGAATCTCAATCTTGCCATCATCAGGCTTCTTTGAAGCCTTGCTACAACTTTAACAGAACTTACGATGACGTGGGATAATTACCCGGAAGGAAGCCTAAAACAGCACAAATTATATATATTATTATATAAGCTTAACAGCACAATGTAATACCCGCGAAGAGCTTAAAAAAAAACAACAAATATATATATATATTACCTTATATATGTGTGTTGTGTGTGTGTGTGTCTGTGTGTGTGTGTGTGTGTGTTTGTGTCTGTGTGTGTGTGTGTGTTTGTGTCTGTGTCTGTGTATATATTTGTGTGTGTGTGTTTTTATGTGTGTGTGTGTGTGTAGTTTTTCCCTCAAATTAAAAATTACAAGTGTTTGCAAAGGGAAATGACAATTGAGAAGTTACTCATAGGAAAATGCATCTTTGTGTTCTCTTTATGCTATCCTTGTCAAGATTATTGGAGAATTACTGGTCCAAATCCACTTTTAATATTAGGTCTCAAAACTCAGTCATTTATTTTCTTCATCTGCATAATTTTATTGGACACTGTTTTGCAGCATTAAAAATTATGCAAAGAGTCTTAAAAGAGAGAAGTGAAGAAAAGGAAAAAGAGAAGACAAGAAGAAACTTCACTTTGGGATTTTGTCCCCTTATCATTGCTACAACTAAACAATTTTAAGATAGATGTTTGGGATAGATGTTTTCATGAGGCCCCCATTATGCAAACCCTCTCATTGACTGAAAGCCATATTATTCCATGTTTTATAGTATCAAGGAAGAAACATTAATAACCTGTGTTGTGTTGATGACACTACCCTGATAGCCAAAAATGTAAAGAATCTGCAAAGCCTAGTTATAAAAGTTGCAAAGTGAACAAAATCTGACTAAAATTTAAATATAAAGAAATAAAATAAAACATAAAGAAGATCAAACTCATGACAAGTAGAACAACCAGCTTTAGAATTGACAATGAAGTTATTAATTCTCAATAAACCACCCAAAATGTAGTACAGTTCTTAAGTGGACAAAAGGTGCACATGCATGCAAAACAAGTTATGCAAAACTCAGGCAAGGCTTGATATTGAATTATGCAAACAATGGTAGGAGTAAACTGTTCTGACCAAGGCTTCCTGAGACCGTAATTAATCACACACTTAATTAAAACAACTCTTGTTTTATTTCAGTGCTGGGAATTATGTTCATTCACAGCCTGTAATGAGTCCCAAACAGTCCCTCGAGATAAGCACCCACCTTTCTTTCCTTTGAATTGCTGCCAGCAACGAAAGAGCCAAATGAATTATAAAAAAACAACCAAAGTACAAAGTCCACACAGAGATTCAAGGATTAATCCAAACAGAACAAATGACTTTGCTTCCTGCAAAGGTTTCTTTACCTTTGCATGCCCTTATACCTTAGGGGAGGGGCAATCACCTCCAAACCTTACTCCTGAGTTGCCCCTTTTGTCTCAGCCGCTCTTGCCTTCTAGCAGCTCTGTGCACACACGCACTGGGAACAGGCTCCCCTTGTTCTTCTGCCTCGCTGCTGCCAGACTCCAGACACAGGACCCTTGTCCGAGTCCTCTCCAGACTCCAGGACTGGTTCCCATTCTTCCCCACTGTATGATTCCACATAGACATTTTGAGAGGAAGATCATCTGTAAAGCCTTTAGGTTTAATAAGCATACAAAGGAGAGAAGTAGAGCAAACACATTGTTATTTATATTCCAGTTCATTTCTTGAAAAGCTAAGCTAAAGAATCCAAGAGATTTTATCAAGTCTGCCACAGGTCTCCAAGCAGGTCATTAATTACAGCAATGGATTGCAAGGTTTTGTGGTTTCCAGCATCAGCGCATCTTAGTCAGAAAGAATGCTGCTTACATAAACAGGTAGGAAGAGATAATGTGTGCCAGATACAAATGCCATGTCCATTGCTGATAGTACTGATCTGTCCTTCAGTTTCTCATAGGTGAGTATGAAAAATGCTATCAGAAGTCCCTGAGCTTGTACCTGGAAAGATGGCCTGTCATGCTTTGATTAAAAGAAGATTAGAAAAGAATTCCTGAGAGAAGAATGGGCGGAAGAATTGTACTTTCAAACTTACAAAGATTCTGTTAAAGTAGGTTTACAACAAAGTAGAATTAGCTCATCCAGTTGTGTTTTCTGTCTGGTCTACCTGGGAAGACCTGACAGGACTCAAAAGCCAATCGGCAGGGTCAAGACTAATTGGTACTCCAAGGTATACCAGACTGTCAGTTACAATGGAAAGTTAACAAAAACAAAACAAAACTCAGAAGAAGACAATGACCAATCACTCTGCATCATTTTAAAGAAAACCGGATAACCATATCCACAAAAAAACCTGACAAGAAATCATATTAGTTCTGCAGCATTCATTCCATAGGACATTGCTTGAGAGGGGGAAATGAAAAGCTTGGAAAGCAGAAATGTGTAAAGAGAATGATTAGCCTCTTTGCTCTTAGTAATAAAATATTAAAAGGAATCTGTAATGCAATCCTTATGTATAATAATGGGAAAGCCTGTATGTTTCTCATGAAATGCTGTGTTTAAGGACTATCTTTCCCTTAGTGTATGGAAGAAACACTTCTGTCTCCAGCAAGAGTGACTGTTGACAGTATTTGAGGGGCTACCCACAAAGAAGAGGGAATCAGCTTATTTTCCAAAGCACCAGAAGGCAAGACAAGAAACAACAGATGGAAACTAATCCATTCAGAAACTAAGGAGACAATTAAGGAGAAACTTCCAAACCATGAGAACAATGAACTAGTGGAAGAACTTGCCTTCAGAATTTATAGGTGCTTCATCATCGGAAGTTTTAAAGAAAAGACTGAACTACCACATGTCTGAAATGGTGTATGTAAAGTATCTTGCTTGAATAGGGTGTTGGACAGAAGACCTTCAAGGTCCCTTCTAGCTCTATTCTGATTGATTGATTGATGTATGGAATCAGTTGAAGGGAATCCTCCTGCCATTATATATGGAGCTATTAAGAAATGAATACCATTCACATCGTGTTAGGAAGGAAAACTGTTTGGATCAATTCATCCTGGCTAAATAGCAATAGCCCTTAGACTTCTATACCACTTCATAGTGCTTTACAGTGCTTTCTAAGCAGTTTACAGAGTCCTCATTTTACCCAGCTTGAAAGGAGGGATGGTTGAGTCAACCTTGAGCCGGTGAGAATTGAACTGCTGGCTGTGGGCAGAGTTAACCTGCAATACTGCATTCTAACCACTGTGCCACCATGGCCCTTAGCAAGCTGTTTTTAGGGCAGCTGGCTGATATGTCACTATTTCTTTTTCCTATTTCTAGTTTTAAAAAAAACTAGCTCACATTCAGTTTTAATTATTGTATTATTTAGTTTTTTTATTCCTATATTCATGTTGTGATGACCCATTAGGCTCTGGGTGGGTTTCCCTATTCACTTTATAAATCAGGGGCTCCTAACCTTTTCTGCCAATGGACCTCCCTTTAGTTTTACTTCCATTTATACACTTTCCCTAAAAACCCAAATGCCAAAATGAACCCAAATGAATAAGGAAAACTATACAATGAAACTTTGGGGAAAGTGGACTTCTTGCATCAAGGTAATTAAAAGGCTCTTTGTACCTCTCCTGGACACTGTCTGCACCTCACCACAGGAGGTACACTTCCAATTTGGAAAACCCTGATAGTTTTGGTTTGTTTTTTGGTGGAAAACTCAGTAATGCCTTTGGAAATGAAAGCTGTTCTCATTCATTATAGTCTTTGGTAAATGTTACATCATTTACCTCAAAGACAACAATGTTCAGTACATGAACTAAGTGTCAGGCTACAGAACTTTTCCCATTCAATCAACTATAATAAACTTCTGAAAACGTATCAAAAGGAATCCTTTATTGAGATGAGACAATTAAGGTAGGGGATCAAAAGCAGCGTCTAAAGTCTCTCAGGCATGCAGAGATAGATAAGGGAGTTTAAAACCCCTCCCTTTATGCTGATGTGTATTTAGTAAAACAAAGAGCCAACATGTTAATCAATCTCACCCCCCCTTTTCTTCTTCCATTGAAGAAATAACAGATACACAGATCTGACACTAAGTAAATATGCAAATCGCTAATGTTTGACTACTTAAGACCTTTCTATCTTATTGGAATTCTGCTTCCTTTATTGGTATTATCATTTTCTCTTGTCTTCTATTATTTTTAATTTTTTTTTCTTATCAAATCCGAACAAACACCACCACCACTCCAAAAGTAATTCAGAAAAAAAGACCACCAGTATTTGTGATGTATAGCATATAAGGAGATAAGGACCAGGAAATAAGAATTTGAGTTAAATTTTGAATGTCTCCTTTTCTTTTGGGGCAAGAAATGAATAGATTCTATTCAGTTTGCAATGAATCAATATCATTACTATTCCCGCTCTAGAGTTATGACTATACCATTACTATTCCACTGATAGAAAACTCAGGTTCAGAGGCAGTTCATGTGCTACGCTTATATTCAGTGAAGAAATGGAAAGTATTCGGGGCCATATTTTGAATCCTTAATCAAACCAAAAAACCCTTTGAGAAATGTGTAAATTTTATTTTTATGTCTCAACTTCTGCTGCATTTGGGAGAAATGTGTGTATCCGGGTGATTTTATTACAAGCAAGGTTAGATCTGATTTTCATCCATTTGTACCATCCAGAGTCAAAATGTACAGCCCCTGAGGGGATCATGTTTTATCTGCCGGTCATATAGTGGTTAAAGATGAGGAACCTAAAAAGAAGAAGAAGAAGGTGGGGGGGGGGAGAGCTTTAATTCAGACACCACAGTATGGCTGAATTTTCAGAAGCTCAAACCCGGCATTTTAGAGATAAGATTTTAAACCTCTCTGCCTAAGATGGAATAAATTAGTTTATTTGCGAGGAGGATGCAGTACCTTGGATTTGAAGATTTAAAAAAAATGAAAGGCAGTGCTCACATAGCTTCTGTCTATGGCTCTTAAGCCAAATGCATGTTTTCCTGGAATTACAATGAAGCTGTAAAACTAGATTTCCTAAAAAAAAATTTTTGCTTTCAAATCTGAAATACTTTATGGACTTCTTACTTCATCACATCTTCCTCCTCCTCCAACATTTCATCATAGAAAACAGTTTCTTTACTTCTCTCCAAAATAATCTGTACAGTATATAATATAATGCTCAGCAACTACATGAGTGTCCTGTTTGTTTGTTTATTAAATTTGTTTGCCACCCATCTCACTACAAGGCAATTTTCCAAGAAGTCTATTAGTTGCATCTGAAAATAATGATCTTTGCTAAAGGCTCCACAAAGTCAATACAACTAATACCGGTAGCAATCAAACTGTTATCTTGGCAGCACCTTTCATAATTTTTTCTTTGTGTGAAATGGTAATTCAGTTGGTCACGTGGTCGGACACAGGGCTTGTGCACCGCTAAGGTTGGCAGCTCGGTGGTTCAATTCCCTGAGTGAATAAACCACACAGGGACAAGAAAGGAGCCTCCCCTGAATGCCTATTGGCATTCAGGCATCCTGTGGGTAATGATAACACCATCCAAAAAAAATCCTTTCATGGAGGCAGGCAGCCACCTTGCTGATCCCTGGCTAACATCTACCATACACTAAATAAATACATAAATCCATTCAGCTTCCTCAAAATTCTCATTCCAATTCTCATTCTACTACCATTGGTGGTAGAATGAGGTTGGGATCCAAAGTTGTATCAAGAAACCACATGAATGAATGAAAAGAGAGAGAGAAAAAAAAGCATAATGAAAGCTTTATTGATATATTTTGATGGACAAACTGAAACTTAAAACTGGGTAGATCTTCTCCAGTCCTGGTCCAATTTAGCTGATAGGAAAAAGTGAATTGAATCAAAAGAAAGTTGTGGAAATTCCAGGGTAGGTCGAAGAAAATAGTATCTTCTAAACTGCCGACACTTTCATGATCAACTACATTCAGCTGTGTGGTACCACCTTTAGTATAATGTTAACAGAACTTAACAGAAACAAGTTTAATGTCAGCCTAGAAGCACACATTATTTCATCCACTGACTATTCAGAGGTCCTTGCAGAGTTTTTACTCAAAAGAAAAACTTCACTCTGTTCCTATATCCCTAGGATATTCATTCATTACAACAATTACTGAGTTTGTATCATCTTGTGACAATTTGTTGGTGTGTGTACTTTCGTCAGAGAATTGGGGAAAGACTGATATCCATATTCCAAAACAAACAAGGTTCATTAGTAATTGGGGACTTCCAAAAAGCATTAAAGTTCAATACTGTAACTAGGGTGACTGAAGGCACCTCCAACTTTGCTTGAGATCATAATATTTTTCTGGTTGAATAGTATGCCCTAGGCTGGCACCAACAAGCAGCCACTCTCCCCAGTTCTCTGGCCAGTTTCAGTCTAGTTATGAGCCTTTCTTCTAAAGATGAATAAAGAAAGGGGAATCAGAGAATCAGTCTTGTATTTTGTTAAAATTTGACATATAATAGTTACTACTTTACTTTCCTAGGCATTTAATTTGCATCTCTATAATCAGTTAATATATTTGTGAAAGAGGGATATTTAAATGACAATGAAGATTCTGATGTTTGAACTTATTTGTCCTTTGTTGACATGAAAAAGAGAGTAAGAGACTTGTTATTATGGCTTACTGATTTAGAACTCTGACTCATCTTTCTGACTCAACCTATTAGTAGGTCATCAACAATAACATTTATAACACCCACTTTTCTGACCAGTGAAATAGATGCTTTGTTGATATGCACAAACTTTAAGATATGTAGGAAAAATATCAGGGTAAAAAATAGTAATGAAAGAATTTGATTTTTTTTCAGCAGAATGACCTACCTACTTCCACAAATCTATTACACACCCTGTGGAGTTTTCAGTCTAAAGGTAGCCCATCAGTCTGTGACTTTTCATTTGGAGTCATTGATTTAAGCACTGATAACTTGTTTTGCTCAGGGTATAGTGTTATATCTAACAGTCTATTCATCCACAATGCTTGGAAATTCAGTGCTGCTTGAGTTTTAAGAAATTTTCAATCACTTATACTCAACAAGATAGCTTTCACTTGCCCAGAGAGATCTCATTTTGATCTTCATCTTAATAAATCTTTTTATTTTAGGGTCCTGACCCAAGATATTTTTGCTCTTGTTGAGAGCAGACCTTCCTTATCTTATATTATTAATTGGCAACAATATCTTTCACTTTTTTAAAAAAGAATCTCAATCCTTAACCAAGGTCTTTAAAGCAAAGCTCATTGAGATGACCAGGAACTTCATTCTTTGAAGAGCATCAATTTATTCAACTGAGCTATTTCATTGTAATAAATCTCATGAGAAATAATCAAACCTATTAGGCTTTTTGCCAGACTTTTTCCTTTTTAATTCATTTAATTTGTTGTTCCTTCAAAATATTAATTTCAATTGTGTGTAAAATGAATAAGGAACTGGAGCATATTTTGAGCATAACAGTTACAAGAACTGGGCATGGCTAGTCTAGTGAAGAGAAGGATCAGGAGAGACATGATAGCAATCTTCCAATATTTGAGGGGCTGCCCCAGAGAGGAGCGGGTCAAGCTATTTTCTTAAGCACCTGAGGGCCAGACAAGGAATAATGGATGGAAACTGAACAAAGAGAGATTCAACTTGAAAATAAGGAGAAATTTTCTGACACTGAGAACAATCAACCAGTGGAACAGAAGTTGCCTTCGGAAGTTGTGGGAGCTTCATCACTGGAGACTTTNGGAAGTTGTGGGAGCTTCATCACTGGAGACTTTCAAGAAGAGATTGGACTGCCATTTGTCAGAAATGGTATAGGGTCTCCTGCTTGGGTGGGGGGTTTGGACTAGATGATCCACAAGGTCCCTTCTACCTCTGATAATCTTTATCTAATCTATATCTGCATTGTCCCATCATTAATGGTCATTATCTTTCCATGAAATGACTACAGTTTTTTTAAAAAGGAGACAGCAGCCCTCATGCTACCCCATTAGATTTATTATAAATAGGAGTGTTTTGATTCTGCTGACCAAAGTGTCAGTTGGTTCATAGTGAACAACAAAGTCTGCTTGAGTGGATCACCATAAGAAGAAGCAAGAATTTTTACACCTCTGTGAATGTTATAGGAAAACACAGACCTCCTGACTGCCACAAGATAAGCTAATTTTGTGGTGGAATGTAGTCTGGATTTCCAGGAGGAGGGGATGAATTCCGGAAGGCAAAGAGAATGCAGAGTTTGAAAACTTTGGTCTGCAGGAAGACCATACTTTAGTTCCTCTATAATATTTCCCAGAGTATATCTATAGTTATGCAAATAGTTATTTTAGTCTGGCAAGTTTCTGTCTATAGGTTAAGAACAATAAGGAAAATTACCCAGAAGAAACCCCATGTGTTGTTCTTGATTCTTGGCATCTCACAATTTTTCTCTCCTCTTTCTCAAAATCCTTTTGGGAATTAGTTTACTCCCAGTAAAAGACCCTAGTGCAATATTTTTTAGGGAACAAACATTATTTTAACCACCAAGGCTAATTCAATCTGAGATTAATTTAAATATTATTCAAATAATTCAAGAAAAGCTTTTAGAAACTAGTTTCCACATGGCTAGATTAATGTAGGAATTAAAGATGCTTAATTGTGACAATTTTGTTTTCACTTAGCTTTTTTCCCAACTACTTTTTTTTCTTTTGGGAATTAGTTTACTCCTTGTGCAGATAAACAGTATCAAACAATTTATGTTTAACATGACAGTTACTGGAGTAGTAGTGTTCATCTTGTTTGATTTTATTATAGGGGAGGGAGATCACAAGTTAATTGGTTTTCCAAAGAAAAAAAGAAAAAGTGCGATTTGTCTCATCATTTTTATTTATTTATTTATTGCAATGCTACAGATGCAAAATCTTGTAGTGATGCTTTAATAATTATCTTCAATTCATGTCTGAACAGCTGAGTGGTTCAAATAAGCAGCAATTCAAAGCCAAAGAGTTTGTTTGTAAATGTGAAAAGAGCAGCATGAGAAAAGGTTAACTCAGTACTGACGATGAGATTAGTGAATCCAAAATATCATATATGAAATTAAAATGAGGTTTATACTTAATAGCATCTTCTCCATTTAATTTGTACCATCCGTAAATTGCTGCTGGTGTTATGTGTTAAGGACTGGCATGCTCTACAAATTATTACTATGCTTTATTTTCATTTCACTTTTTTAGCAAGAAGCTACAGAGAAACTTCTTATGGGGATTCCAGAGGAACAGTGTCAATTCCACTACAATATTGACTTTCATTCTAAGCACCTGGTGCTTGATCCAATCTCTTCTTTAGTCTGTTTAGTCCCGGGATGTCAAATTCGATTTCATTGCAGACTGGCATCAGGGTTGTAGACCTTGGTGTGTGTGTGAGACCAGGAGGTGTGGCCATCTCAATGTCACTCGGGGATGCCTGCGGTGGCCCTAGTACTCTGCCAGCTAGGAGGATGACATGTGGCCTTCCTGAACTCCATTTTCACTGGCAGAGGCAGCACGGGCCAGTCCTTTGTTGTTTCCAGGGTGGCCCTGTGGTCCAGATTTAAGCATTCCATGGGCTGGATCTGGCCTCTGGGCCTTGAGTTTGACACCCCTGGTTTAGTCTGTTGCTCACTGGGCTGAGCTACAAACTCAAAACCTGGCTTGTGAAAGTGTTGTGCAAATGAACCAACTGGTTTGGCCCAGTTCTATAGAACTGGTTGTTACAATTCCTGGTAGTTCGGAGAACCGGTAAATTGGGCCTCTGGCTTGCCCCACCCTCTCTGCCCACTTCTCTGCCCCCGTCCAGTCAGTCCCTATCATGCATGCGCACCATCATGCGCATGTGTGACATGCCTGCAGCCTCGTTTTGTCCACCTGCCAGGCCAGCCATTGCTGCCTGCCTTTTGCTATGGCAGAGTGAAAAGCTTGCAAGTCCCCCTCCCTTTGGGAAATGGCTCCTGTCTGCTCACAAGTAAGCCTGCAAGTTGCACTAGCCCCTCTCCCACTGTCCCCAGGCCTCACCCTGCCCTCCACATGCCTCCCCGTAGCTCCCCAGGCCTTGCCCTGCCCTCCATGGGCTTTCCCCACCTTGCATCCATGCTGGGCCTCCTCCAACCTGCCACCTGTTTCTTGACATGAGGGCTGAGCCTGAGCCTGAGAGGGGCAATGGAGGTAGCCTGAAAGGGAGGCCAGGAACTTCTGGGGCTGCTTTCCACTGCAGCCCTCCTGGCCCCTGCTGAAAGGGAGGGCAGAGGGATGTTTTGGGGGCCAGGGCTGTTCCTTTTTCATTCTTCCACTGCCCACTGCTCTGGAGCTCACCAGAACAGTTTATCCCAGACCAGGTGTGTGTGTGTCATGAGAAAGAGTTTGGTGTGTTTTTGAGTGTGCATGAGAGAGAGACAAGGAAGGAAGGAAGGAAGGAAGGAAGGAAGGAAGGAAGGAAGGAAGGAAGGAAGGAAGGAAGGAAGAAAGAAAGAGCAAAGAAGGAAGACGCAAGAGGAGAAAGAAAGAGCAAGAAAAAAATAAGCGGAAAGTGAAAAGAAAGAAATATAAGAAAGAGAAAAAGAAAGAAAGAAAAGAATGGAAGAAAAGAAGGAAGGAAAGGAAGGAAGGAAAGGGAGAGAGAAAGAAAGAAAGAAACTTCCAGCATCCATGAGAAATTCCAGGCTTTGGAGCAGTTTAAAGAAGCGGCCTTTGAAAATGCCAATGGCTTGTTAAGTTCCAAAAAAGCTGCTTCTGGCCTTGGAAATGTGGCCTGACAGAAGCAGCAACAGTTTGCCAGCTTGTTAAGAAGGACGCATGCCCAAGTGGCCGAGAAAATTTTGGTGGTCCACAGAAAATGTCACCCCCACAAGCACCTCTCAAAACGTAATTAATTCCAAGCTGCGTGGGAACACAGAGGCTGTGCCACCCACTATGGCTTCACAGGAACCCTCCCCACTCACTCACTCCTTATCTGGCAAAACTTGCCTGATAAGCTGCTAATTTTTCCTTTTTTTCTGACCATCAGCTGTTCTGGGCTGTTGCCAGGAGATTTAGATTAGTTAGAAAGCAGGAATATCATTGGATTTCCTGCTTTCTAGATAATCTTTAGAATCTTCGGCTGTTGCTTTAATAGAACCAAACCTTTCCTAGGACTGAAGCCCGATAGCATACAGATCCACGTAGCAATGGCAGATACCACAGATCTTTAAGTGAATTGTGATATCTGGTTGAGCAACCTCAATCTGCTGCTTGCTTGTGCCTGCTTTTGGGTAAAAGTTGCTCTTTTTTAATATAAAATTCAGTATTTACATAAATTATATTATCATATTTACATACAAGCCATGTCAAGCGAGTCCACATTGACCAACCAGCCACACCCACAAATTAGGCCATGCCCATAGAACCAGTTGTTAAGAAATTTGAATCCCACCCCTGCTCCAATCTATACTAAATGAAGATGCTTGTTGACCATGGCTTAAGCATATCCAGGGATCAGTATGGCATTTATTTGGAGGGGAGGAATAGAGAACTAGTTAGAGAACAGCTGCTGCTACAGTCTTGAAAGCAAGCAACATCATTGCACCATTTCTACTATATTTATTAAAATCTCTCTTATTCAGTCCATAGCATAGAGGTGGAATATAATCAATAAAACAACAATTTTGTTGTAGAGCAGGTCCCACTTGTCATCCTTATTGATATATTCATCTGCTACCCCTCCCCCACTTTCCACATCTCACTAGACTCCCACTCATCTCAATGACTTTCCAGAATAACACAGTAACACAGAGATAGTTTACTCCACTGTTATTGATGGATGTCAGAGCAGCTGAGGAATAATTTTGATGGAGATCACCATAGGTTTCAGTGTGGAGGTGGAGTGCTTAAAAGCATGAAAGGTGAGAGTTGTGTTGTATTCTCAAAGAATATAATTTGTTCAGGGACAGCTCAGTTACCCCCTTCATGTCTCCCCTGCTGAGAAGTAATCTGTGGTCAAAGCCATATGGAATTGCCCATTCATATTGCAGGCATATAAACACAGTTTTTCATTCTCTAGTGCATCAAAGTCAGTTTTATGCTTCTCTCTCAGCAAGCATTTCCATTCACTCTAAGTTATAGTTAGCATAAAAGCCATCCTACTGTTGAGAATACATTTAGACTTTTTTTTTCTTCAGCAAAACCGATTTTCATTGTTTAAGAACGCGATGGAATTTCTGTCTAGTTTTTTTTTACCCTAAAATAGAAGTGGGAGAGAAATTAGTTTGGACTGCATTAAATGCAAACATACCTAATTCATATTTCCCAAAGCAATGCAAATGAAAATGATTTTTGGCTGATCAGCATCGCCAAATTTAGTAATGCAATTTTTCCTTTTCTTTTTAAACCCAGAAACTTTGTACTAAAGGCAACTACATATAAATGCATTCCATTTGCAAAGCTGTACATTTTAAAAAATGAATACCTGAATCCTCTTCTTTAAATAGAGGAATTCATACATACACATTTTCTATATATGCCTTTTTAAATCAAGTTGCAAGATGTGGAAATGGAACAGAAGAAGATCAAGGTTGAGAGGAATAAGAAATGGAAGTAAATGTAACTGAACACACCTGTTTACTTACACACACACACACACACGCACACCAAATTTGAAATCTCTTTTCTGAAATGTCCTTATATTTGCCAATAGATCTCCCAGATACATGCTAGTCCTGTCCCAGAGCAAAGAGCATGGACACATCAGATGTGATAGAAGTAAAACCTTCAAATTTTAGCTTTTCAGAATTGCAGAGTCCTTGCTCTTCCCAATAAACTATATTTTTTGAGAAACATAAAAGTGGTTTTTTTTTTCTTTTAATTTTGGCAGGCAAGAAATGATAAGTTCAACATCTTGTCATCACAGAACTTGGGCCAAATCCTAATGCTATTTTTCTCCTCAAGCAAGACTAATGTTAAAATGTAGCACTGAGAAAATTTGATAATGTTCTTCTTTGTAATTGCCCTTGTAACAATTCCAAGACTAACGTGTCTTAGATTGGTAACTGCCTGATTTCCTTTGGGTAATGAACCAGGGCAGTGGAGTTTGGTGTTGACTATGAGACTTGGTGGAGAACAGAGTATGTTCTTTGGCAGCCAGGAAGACGATCTGCTCACTAGCCAGCATTTGTTATAAGAATTTGAACTGCATGGCTGTCTGGACTATGCAGTGAATTGGCAGCAGAACAGTTGCAGTTGTCCTGTGGCAACTGGCATTGGGCTGGAGTTGCTGCCACTCAGCTAAAGATACTGGCAGAATTGCAGCTGTAATCTTTGTCCAGGCAGGGGTGGAGTTGGGTTTAGAATTGAATCTAAATTTCCAACATAACAGCATCCTGGGGAGTAGAGATAACTAGTGAGTGACAGCAGGAGCAGAAGTGGGCCAGTGGATGGTGAGGTGAGCTTGCATCTTGTAACTTTTACAAGGCCTGCCATATCATAAGCAGCCCTCTTGCTTGTCATACACAACAACTGGTCTCAAAGGGGCTGAGAATGTGTGTTGCTTATACCTGTCATCTGCTCCAGAGACTAACATCATTTTTTTTCCCTGAGGAATTGGTTGAGGAAAGAAATATTATCCCCTTGTTATTATGGTCCAAGATCAGTACAACTTAAGTACCTAAGTACAATCCACAAATATAATAATATCACAACAATTTAATAGTGTATTTCTATTAAAAAAAATAAATGGAAGTGACATAATTTTATAGCCAAGGTATAAAACTAAGTAATTTAAAAGATATTTTAAAACACCTATCATGTAAGAAGAAGAAAAAAAATCTCAGTAAAATTGATTGGAACACCGGCAGTCTTTCTGTTAGAGGATGAATTAATTGAGAAGGCACTTCTGCATAGAATTTACACATTAAGAAAAACACATTGTAGGTTCACTGGAATTACAAAGGCATTGTCTAAGAACTACAGGGCTTTTTTTATAGCTGCCATCACTAATTGCAAAAGGGTAGGCAATAAAGTATGCTCCGAAAAAAGCCCATAGGTAATAATTGAAGAAATGAATAAGACTTATGAACTTCAATCAGGGAGGACCTTGATGGATGATATTGATGTGCTGGTTGGGATGCAAATATTTGCTCCCTCCTAACTAATGGGAAGGAGTGGTCAGAATGAAACAACTCATCACGGCCAACCCACTATGGCCAACTCATTACAACCAATTCACAGCCAATACACCATGGGACAACACGCTGGAGAATTCACTTAGTTCCTTTTATTTTTGTTGGCCACATTTTCATCAAAATTATTTTATCACTTGTATCAAAGGAAATCATTCCTATGTCTACCAGCTTTTATAATCCTTTGAGTAGTAGTAGTAGTAGTAGTAGTAGTAGTAGTAGTAGTAGTAGTAATAATAATAATAACTTCTGAATACAGACTGATACAGTTTTGGAACACAACACCTTGGATATCATGATTGTGGAGAAGAAAAAAGTGTGGATCATTGACATTGCCATACCTGGTGACAGCAGAATTGACGAGAAGCAACTTGGAAAAAATCACTAGATATCAGGACTTGAGAATCGAACTGCAGAGACTCTGGCATAAACCAGTGCAGGTGGTTCCAGTGGTACTCAGAACACTGGGTAGACCTAGGCAAGCATTTAAAAACAATTGGCAAAGACAAAATCACCATTGGTCAGCTACAGAAGGCCACCTTACTGGTATCTGCTTGCATAATCTGCCGATACATCACGCAGTCCTAAACACTTGGAAAGTGTTCGACTAGTGATTTGTGATATGAAACCCAGCATAGTTATTCGTTTGCTGTCTACACTGTTGGTTTTTGTGTACAACAACAACAATAATAATCCTGCATTGAATTGTCCTGTGGTGAGTTGTCCCATAGTGAATTGGCCACAGTGCATTGTCCCATGGCAACTTTAGTTTAATTTACTTTATTATCATTGTACCTCATACAACGAAATAGAACACCATCTTCAGTGCACATCATGACTATGAAAATAAACACAAACACACATCCTTCACCCTCCACATATTGAACCTAAAAACCCTGACACCCCATCAACACTGCAGTATACAGCAGGATTCAAAAGAGCTATAGCCCTGGGAACCAAAAACAAACTACTTGGCTGCAGCAAGTAGGCCCTGGTGAGTTGGCTGTGCCGAGTGGGCTGCAGTGAATTGTCCTAAGACCCAGGAGTTTTAGTAATCACCCAATTGTTCCAGTTTGATGGAGAGTGTAGCTGTAGGTAAGAAAATAAATTTATTGTTATAAGCATAAGTTGTAATGTACAGCATAAGATAATGTTTCAGATGCAAAGAGTGCTAAGCAAAATAAAACTGGACCATGAAAAAAAAAATCCAGTATTTCTTTTTAACTTTTAATGGCAACATGTAACTTGACTATTAATAGGAGAAACAATTATGTATGAAGTTAATTCAATTATTTGAGACACAGGTCCTTGAATTCACCTACCACCAGTAATTTATCCCTGATAGTCACCTGAGAGATGGGTCAGGGGAAAACATAATGATGTCATCTTTCACTTGAACAAGAACAACAAGGTCAGAGGTATTGTTCAACAAGACACTTACAAAATCTCTCTTAAAGTTTAGCCAAAGGCATGGTCTGCAAGCAAAGGCATGTAGTAACTTTGTTTAGTGGGAGATTTGATATTGTTAATTCGACACTGGGAAATTCTATAAACCAAAGATGAGGGTTTGGAAGTTTGTAGTTCAGTAGCATCATTTTTAGTATCCCTTTTAGAAAGTGTATCTCTAATATTTGTTTCTTCCAAAAGCTGAATTCCCCCAAAGGGGTTAGGATAAGAGGCAAAAGTTCAGCCAATGATTCTCAATTGTGTAATGAAAAAAAAAAAGCAAGGCAGAATTCTGGAAGGCTCTCTAGTTTCTCATAGTGGCCCAAAGATGCAAGATACTAAGTGATGGAAGGTAACACTACTTCCATCCTAAAAAAGGTGTCCTTGGGAAGTACCAAACTCTTCCTTGTGAGGTCTACTTCTGTTAAGTATTAGTCTTCTCATCACTTATCTAAGCCTCATATTACCTAGAAATAAGAAGAAATTTTCTGACTTTTCAGAAATTTTCTGAATTTTCCAACTCTGTTAATCTGTTACTTTTGACTTTGGGCATCTGGGTTATCACCTTTCCCTGGGATATTTTTTTAAAAAAATAATTTTATTGTCTTTTCCACATTTAAAAACTCATATATAATCTTTGAAACACTGTGACATTGGCATTCCCATTTAGGTCAACATACATAAATACATTAATTTTTATTTCTACTGTCTAACCAGTTATGCCACTTATCCCATACCATATAATATTTCATATCTTCTCTATCTTGCACTATTTCTGCACAATCCAACACTTTCTTTATTATCATACTTTCAGAAGGGGTACTGTCTAGTTTCCAACACTGTGCATAAGCAATTCTTGCCACAATCAGTATATGTACTATGATGTATTTATTTCCTTTATTAAATTCTCCTCTAATTATTCCTAATACAAACATTTCAGATTTAAACTGAATTTGGAGACCAATAATTTCTGCAACCAATTTCTTATTTTTGTCCAATATTTTCTTGCTTTGGGGCATGATCAACACATATGAAAGAAGGTACCCTGTTTATGCTCACATTTCCGCCATTCTGTACTCATGTTTGGATATATTTTTGCATCTTGCCAGTGTTGTCTTGCCAGTGCTAGATGCCAATGATAAAACATTTTATAAAGGTTTTCTTTATAAGCAGCAGACATTGTTAATTTATATTTTGTAGTTTACATTTTTTCTCATTCCTCTAATTGAATACTATAACCAAAATGTCTTACCCAGGCTATCATAGATCCTTTTCCTGGGATATTCGACATGAATCAGCCACCCTTCTTTGGAATAGAAAAAAATTCACTATAGGACAAAGAGTGTATTGGGCTCTTTAAATGATGGTTAACTATCTTTTCCATCATGGGAAAAGATGGCACTTAGATATTTTAATAGCACTAGTGATATCAATAGCACTTTGAATTATATACTGCTTCATAGTGCTTTACAACCCTCTCTAAGTAGTTTACAGAGTCAGCATATTGTCCCAGCAATCTGGGCCCTCATTTTAATGATGGAAGGCTGAGGCTGAGTCAACCTTGAGCTGGTCATGATTGAATTCCTGGCAGTAGGTAGGGAGCTAGCCTGCAATACTGCATTCTAACAACTGTGCCATCACACAGGGTAAAAAGGAACGTTGCTGTATCTGTTGGCACTAATTGTCTATCCATGTTTATTATTGTTTCTACTAAAGACTGCTACCTTGGTTACATAATTTATCTTGTTTTTCTCATTAACAGTAAGCAGTAATTTGGTCAATAGTCTTCTAAGGCCAACCTTGCAATGGGAAATATGTCCCAACTTACATTACATTTTTAAAAAATCTACTTAATAAGAGGGAGAAGTTGTGACTTCATGACATTGTGGTATCATCATTATGAAAGTTAAATAAAAAAGGAATAAGTAAACAGCCCAATCTGACTCCTGTTTCCAATGAAATAGAATCTGACAGAGACCCTTGTGAGTGCATTCTTACTCTGGCTGTAATATCAGTGGGTAATTTAATTCTTAATTTGAGAAGACAAATATCTATGTCTGTCCTTGAAATTTTCCCCCTAATTGGAACCTGTCAAATGAATCAAAAGCAGAGGTGAGATCAATGAATGTGACATAGTTTTTTTTTTTTTCCATTGGTATATTTCTGAATAAGAGCCTTCAGAATGTGCCCTGATCTACTGCATTTTGTCCTTTTCAAAATCCTGCCTGTTCCAGATGGAAAAGCTTTGTTTCTTCCTCCTAATTTTCTAAATTATTCAAAATATGTCAAGCATAAACCTTAGAAGGAATATTTAGCAATGTAATTGGAAGATATTTGGTAGGTTCCTACCAAATACCCTTTTGGAAAACTGGTATATAATACCAGTATATGATTTCCAATGGAAAGATACAACATTTTTGATCTATTTTTGAGAAAATTCCAGTCAGAATAAAAATCCACCAGGAATCATTCTTCTTAAATACTTTTGGAAATATTGTATCCTCACTAAGGGGTTTTCCAAGCTTCAGAACTAAAATAAATGGTTGACATTCAAGTTTTGTAACACCTGGCCATTTTAGTATCACACTTAGTTCAATAGAGACTATAATCAGCTCACTATATGGGCAACTGAGAGCTAGATTGTACAGTGAAAATGGACAGAGAGTTCTACTCTCACTTAGTCCCAAAGCCACTTGAGTGATCTTTTCATTTTCTGTTAGCTCTGGGAAGAAAAGGCCAGGGCAAACCATTTCTGAAAGACATATCGCAACACATTTGGGGGAGAAACCCTGAAGTTGGGATGTCAAGATTTAGTATATTCCAATGATTATCTGAGTCTGCCTAACTAATTTTTATTTTGACTGATGAAGTTACTTGGATGAATCAGGAAATGTCTCAGAATAACAAACTTTGGTCCAGTTGCCATGATTTAACCTGTTTAGACACTTCTAAAAGTGTTGGAAAGAAAACTGCAAGGACTTGTCCAGGCAGTCAACAGAATCAACGTTGACTCAAGGACACACACACTTGCACACAACGAACAAGTATAAATTCTTCATCCCCCCCCCCAGCAGACGGAGCTATATTAAGATTGTTAGTGGCATCTATCTTAGAGAATCAGTTTGGTATAATGGTTCAGGTGCTGGCCTGGAAATCGGGAGTCTGTTCTAGGTTTGCCTTGGACATGAAAGCCAATGGGTAATTTTGGACCAGTCACTCTCTCTCAGTCAAACCAGTTGTGGGATTCAATTTTTTTCTACTACTGGTTCTGTGGGTGTGGCATGGTGGGCGTGGCAGAGGAAAGATACTATAAAATCTCCACTCTGCAAAATTCTATTCCCTCCCCACCCCACTAACCTGTTTTCTTGCTCTGTTCTCCTGTGCAGGGCAACAAAAGAAGACCCAGCCAATCAGCTGGGATTCGATGGGAGGCAGAGGATAGATGGGAGTGGGGTCAATCAGAGGTGGCATTTGCTGGTTCTCTGAACGACTCAAAATTTCCACTACCAGTTCTCCAGAACTGGTCAGAACCTGCTAAATATCACCTCTGAGTCAAACCCATCTCACAGGTTGTAGATAGAATAGGAAGCAGGAATATTGCCTATGTCTGTCATCTTGAGTTGACCAAATATGCAGAAAGGAAAGATTAAAAAAAATGAATAAATTCATACAAAAATAAGGTTGGGCATTAGCATACTGAAAGATGCAAAATGATATTGAGGATACCAATATAGTTGCAGTGATTATAGAACAATACATTTAAGCTTCATAGGCCAAAATAATGCTAGGCATTTCTACTGAAAATTATCTGATGGAAAGTGAAAATATAGCACTTGCAGGTTAGGTTCAGAGCCTGGACCTTTGAGACCAGAATGGATGACACAGTTTTTCTGCAATAGTTATCTGAAAAGTTTTCTAAGGAATCAAACTTTTCCTTTTACACAATTTTTGTAGATTTCAAAAATATATTTGATTTCATTTCAGTTAAGTGGAGAAAAATTGAGATTTGCAAAATCTCAAAATTTGCAAAATTTGCAAAATTTGCAAAATTTGCAAAATTTGCAAAATGGATGGATAGATAGATAGATAGATAGATAGATAGATAGATAGATAGATAGATAGACAGATAGACAGATAGATAGATAGAGATAGAGAGATAGATAGAATTGAGATCATCCTCACCTTAAAGCATATATTATGTTTGCAAATCTGGCTGATTGCAAGAGAAAAGTCATTTTATAATTTTCTTTAATTATGAAATATGCAGTAAAGTTGTTAGTCTTCCACTGAAATTCCCCTTGTTACTTATAGTTAGTGGAATCCATATTATATATCCTCTTTAATCGTACAATCTTTGGCTTGTTCACTTTCAGAATAAAATTTTATTGGCAATGTATAAATAAGCTTTAACAATGTCTAGACAGTTGTTTTATAACATTGCTGAATTCTGTCAAAGCCCTTAAAAATCCTTTTTATAGCCCTTTATATTTCTTTACACGCTATGGTGATAATCAGTAAATACTGAAACTGTCGAGGCAGCAATTTGTACAAGTTCTTGCTGCTTTTTCATCATGACAAAAGCAGGGTCACAGCGCTGTGTCACAAACTCTACCTTCATCTATATGTGCATGATATGACAAATGTGCAGCAAGGATGACCTTTTCTACCCAATGCCACAATGTTCCTTTTGTTAGATTCCCTTGCTCTTCACAATCAACCTTCTGCAAGGAAGAGTTTCTGTCCATTCTTGAGACATATTTTCACAGGGCGTTAACATAGTTTTATGTAGTGGCGAACCTTGAAATGTGCAGGAATAGCAAAGATTCCACTGATCCAAAGTTCCATAACTTTTTAAAATAGTACTGTTAATCCTCAGCTATTATTTAGTGGTTGCTTGAAATTATAGCAGCCCTTTAAAAAGTGGTTTACACTTGTCCTCAAACATTTGACTGTCACAGCTTCTTCATGGCCACGTGATGAAAATTTGGGTGCTTGGCATCCAAATTTACTTACGATGGTTGCAGGACTGCAGGTTCATGGGATCACTATTTGCAACTTTCCCAGTCAATTTCTGGAAAAAAAAAGAGTCAGATTTACTTAATGATCATGTGATTCACTTAACTATAGCGATTAGCTTAACAACCATGGCAAAAATGGCAATAAAATTGGGTGCAACTCACTTAACAGTTGCTTTGCCTCGTGATGGGAATTCCGGTTCCAATTGTTGTTATAAATTGAGGATTAACTGTGTTGCAGCCACTGCTGACAATTCAGGATTAATATGTCAATGAAAGCTCAATTATCTAGGACAAAAGTACAGGTAGTCCTTGACTTAATGTAGGGAATGTGAGGACCATAATTAAGTCCAGAATTTCTGTTGCTAAGTGAGACACTGGTTAAATGAGTTTTGCCCCATTTTATGACTTTCTTTGCCATATTTGTTAAGTGAGTCATTGCAGTTATTCAATTAGTAACATGGTTGTTAAGTGAATCTGGCTTCCCCGTTGACTTTGCTTGTCAAAAGGTTAAAAAGGGGTTCACATGACCCTCAGAAACTGCAACTGTCACAAATATGAAGCAGTTGCTAAGCATCCAAAGGTAAATCATGCAACCATGGGGATGCAGCAATTGTCGTAAGTCTGAAAAATGGTCATCAGTCACTTTTTTTCAGTGCCATTGAAATTTTGAATGGCTACTTAAATGAACTGTTGTAAGTTGAGGACTATCTGGACTAAATTTTGGTCCAATTGCCATAATTTAACCTTTTAGATAATTCAGGATTAAGTCTCTCTTTGTGCTTAGACTATACTTATCCTTTATCCAGGCCTAGCATAAGAGAAAGGCCCCCAACAAGTTTGGACATTTGTATCTTTCATTTAAACATTTAATTGGATCATTATCTGCAAAACAGAATATTTTTTTCGGGGTATACTTTCTATCTAGTAAGCAAACAGCAGCCACTGGCATAGAAAGGAGTCTGGGTGCAAATGATTATCCTGCTTTTTAAAAAGAAGAAAGAAAAATCACTAGCATTTAATTGTATAGCCTGCCTAAAAGAAATGTGGATACTGTAATTTCCGAGAGTACCAAATTCTGTTATCCCCATTGATGACCTTTTATCAATAGAATTAAAATCTTCTTGGGGATTTGCTGTGTCCTTCATGCAGTGGGTTGCAAGACAACAAAAGTGGAAGGCTAGGGATGGCTTTTATCTTTACTAATAGGAATCTAATGATACAATGGTCTGTCTGTAATTGGATTTTTGCTTCAGATCCATGATTAGGAAGATGGCTAAACAAAGAGTGTAGAAGCTGTCTGCAAAAATTATGTACAGTAGTAATTGAACGGAGAGAGATGGGATTAAAAAAAAACTTGGGAGTTATCAGGTGCGCTGAAATGGATTCAATAAGTAGAAGAGATAATGGAAAGTGCTTTCTTAGGGGGGAAAAGGAAGGCAAACAAAAATAATAATTCACAATCAGAAAAATGTAGTGAGGCTAATGTTTAGGTTTGTTTGTTTATAGGTTCTCTGTTAAAAAAAATCTTTCTTCTTCTTGATGATGATGACTACCAATAAGGGATAAAGTTTGTAGCTCAGGATTGAAATGAAGGGTCCTTGGTGCTCTCTGAGCTTGGTTCTTTTCTTGCAGATGTTTCATTACTCAAACTAACACTGATGATGTTACCTAACTGGGTAGAGCAATGTCTGCAGGGAAACAACCAAACTCAAATGATGGCCATGAGGCCAATATTCAACTCATTCTCAGGATGAACCATTGAACTGACTTAGAGTTTCTTCTGTCCTTATCATGCTTAAAATAAAACACATTTTATTTTAAGTTGCTTTTGAAAGATATTTGACAAAACGCACAATTGTTCCTTGAAGTCAGATTTGTTCATTCCTGTATGCAAAGAAGGGATGAAGATTGTTGCTTTAACTTATCAGGGTATTTTTTTTTTACAAAAAATGAACAAGATCCTGAATTAAAAGCACACCCATTCTGATGGCATTTTTTGCAGCTGCATATTTAGCAAGTGCTTTTAAATGCAACTCTAAAACATTTCTCTTTTGCATGATTAATCAATGGAGTAGAGGAAGGTGTTATATCTTTATTTAAACTTTTGGTAGGACATGCTTTGACAAGGAATCCTGTGAAGGTCATATCCAACAAATGTGCTACAGCGAATAGAACTTTTGATCAATTATGATTAAGGGTCATAAAGTGAACTAAAAGCATGACTTTGATTATCTTCCTAGATAGAGTCTCACTTATTTAAAAACAACAACTTAATGTATTTTGAAAAGCTGACTGAAGCCACTGGAATTTTTTTCAGTTTTTCCTTCATGATTGTCATGCCCCAGCATATAACTTGTATATACTGTTGTTACTGTTTAGCCCCATCTAGTGGCCAGAGAGACAAAATACGAAGTATATTGTTTGAAACTGACCCAACCCATTGTGCCCATCAGTCTGCACTCTCAAAACAAATGCATGTTGAGAAGCCAGAATCCATTTCCCTTAGCATTTGGAGAAGGCAGAAGCACAAAGAAGAATCCATGTTATTCTGTGGCATATGGTCATCCAAAGACAAACCCACATCCCACACAGAGCATCACTGAAAATTGAATTTCTTGTATTTATTCATTGTTATATTCAGCAATAATGTAATACTTGTAATTGGTTCTCATTGTATGTATTCCTATTTCCCCCAATTTCACTATATCCTGTTCTTTCAATAAAGCATTCAGATCTATGCACATGGTTTGTTTTATTGGAGGATAGGTGGGTTTAGCTGCATTTCAAGCTGCACACAGACTAAAGTGTAGTGAGGACAGAACAATGATATACAAATAACATCTTTACAGGATATGCATGGACAATAGGTCCAAGGCTGTTTTGAAAGAACATACAGGAAACTATAACCCAGCTATGAAAAATATCACCAAAGTGTTCTTTTGATTCTTTCCCCATCAACTGAAGCATACAAATGCATAATGAAACATGGTGTGACATTATTCCAAATCATGTTTATTTCTATTGCTATAATCTACCTTGAAAATCACATCATAGATCATACAGCCAAATTTTCATGTTTTGGAATTGGTGACAAATTAATTCACAGTAGTAAAAGCTGCTACGAGTTACTTTCCTTCTCCTACTTTCATCCTCTGTTCCTTCCATTCTACAAACTAAAAAGCTTTATGCAGAGTACCATTAATATGAATAGCAGACCAATTGCTCTGGTTTGAGTTCATGGTATCTATATATTGAGCAGGAAAATTGCTTAGCAATTCCACTTACCATTGCCAGTGGGATATTCATGTTGACACAGTCTTGCATAAAAAGCAACCCTGGTATGGCTTAAGCATAACTGGAATAAAATTCTTCTTTTTTATTGATGCACAGTTCATATTATGTATGCCTTACTGCTATTTCTCAGCAAGATATATCAGTCAAAGAAAAATTAGACACAGTGAAATCAAGCATATATACAGTCACATACACACAGAAGAGAGAGACAGTTCACTGCTTTCAGTTGCAATCCGATGCAGTACCTAGCTACCTTTGGCTGATCTCAGAAAACAATAAGAAAGATTTGACCTTGTCAGTTCTTTGATACAAAACCACCAGACAAAAACAGGACTGTAGACTAGAAGGAGAATTTGAAAGAACATCTCGGAAGAAGGAAATAGCCAACTATATTGTTTGCTTCTACAGTATATTGTTGCCAAGAAAACTGCATGGATGTGTCATATAGTGATGGGAGCCAAGCTCAAGTCAAGGAAGTCTTTATTTAGTTTGCTGAGGCTGGGCTCACTATTAACAATCATCCTAACACAATTTACTTTCTTTCTCGTCTGCGTTCTAGTGGCAGCAGATGCTACTAAATTGGCACCCAGCCATGGTTTTAAATGTTTCCCAATGGTCTACATCTAGGATTGATCTGTAGCATTATTAGAGCAAGACTTTATTTACCCACACACACCTACAAAGAGAATATTCACAGAGCATTCTGCAAAAACGGTCTTATATTTTTCAAGAAAGAATGAGTCCCCAAAAGAAATAACTGAATTCTGGGTCAATGCTACCTTTGGTTCAATTAATATTTATCAAGTGGTTGCTGGTTTGCTTCCAGGTTCAATTCAAAATGCTGGTTTTGACCTTTAAAGCCCTACCTGATATGGAACCAGTTTATTTGAAAGACTGCTAGTCTCTGGCAGGAAGGACATGTTATGGATCCCCTCTATAAAGAGTTCCATCTGATGTGATCCAGTTCCATGGCACCCACTCTCTGGAACATCATTTCTTAAGATATGATCTTCCCTAAAGCTACTGGCATTTAGGAAATCCCTAAAAACGTAAGTGTTTCAGCAGACCAGGGTCCAAGAGAAATTGTACCAGGTGTAGGATGTTGGTCCGTTCTCCTGCAATGTGTGTCTGTGTGTGTGGTGGGGGGTATTCAACAGGTTCTGACCAGTTCTGGAGAACCGGTAGCGGAAATTTTGAGTAGTTTGAAGAACTGGCAAATACCACCTCTGAGTGGCCAAGTCTCCATCTATTCTCTGCCTCCCGAGTCCCAGCTGATCAGCTGGGTCTTATTTTGTTGCCCTGCACAGGAAAACGGAGCTGGAAAGCAGGTTAGTGAGGTGGGGAGGGAATGGGATTTTGCAGTTACCTTCCCCTGGAGGGAAATGGAAATTTTGCAGTATATCCTTCATCTGCCATGCCCAGCAAGCCAAGCCACACCCACAGAACCAGTAGTAAAAAAAATTGAACCTGACCACTGCTGTGTGTGTAACAGGTTTAATTGTTTTGCTTGGTTGCTTCTATTGTGAGATGGATGACTATATGAATTGATGAACAAATAATTAAATTTAGGATGGGAAAACATGACAGAAATTTTGGAAAGGGACTCCTTTAGGTTCCAATAAAAGGAAAGGAATTGCTTTGTTTTCACCCTTGAATTTGGAGAGAAAACGGGATAAGAAAGGAACTTGCAATTGCCAAAGCTATTAGAATTGTTTCCTGGTCGTGCTAGAAAATAGTGATGAATGTTGTCTGACTCTAAGCTATTGCTTTTACGCAGTATGGGAAATAAATCCAACATTTCCATAGGGGTAATGCCTAGATTAAACATAATCTTTCAAGGAGGAAAAAGCAAGAAAAAAAAAATGAGAGCAAACTGTGACCCAAGCATTCCCTACAGCTGAACTGCTAAATGCATTTTTTTAAGGTAATGGATCAATGCAGTGCAGTTTTAAACCCTCCTGGAGTAAAAGGCAGAAATATCATCTCAAAAAGCCATTTGCTTTGATTTGTATGTTTTAGTGTGCTGTGAATGTCATCAGTTAAGCAGAACTATCAGTGGAGTGTATAGAGAAACAATATCTGACTAACAAGTCCTTTTTTCTCTCACTAGTAAATGTTTGTGTGTTGTAAGACAGAGAGCGAGAACTTTAAAATGGCATCTGTTGATTAACCTTGCAGTATAATTTATACTTCTATTTAATTAATCACTGTCAAATTTTAGTATTCCCTGGCAGTTGCGAGATTGCTTTTTAAATTTAGGCTGAGTGAAGAATAGTTTATGTGTTCTCACCCCCATTTCATAATATTTGTGTATGAGTGTCACTGGCTATTTAAATATTGTTTTATTTAAATTAGAGCATTTTCTTCTTATCCGCAAATAAATCTTTCCCATATTTAAATCACAGAGAGAAAGGGGAGAAGGAATATGTTTTATCTCATCTGGTCATCCCAGTGATTCTCTCCAAGCATAACTATGGGAATCAGAGAAAAGTAGAGAAAATAAATGGGGAGGGGGGACACTTTTCCTGTTTTTAGACATTGCATTAAACCAGGATAGGCAGCTTGGTGCCTCCAGAAGTTGTGGTCTGTAATTTCTATCAGATTCAACCAGCATAACCAGTGATAATGGATTATTGAAACTGATCTCCAGAATATTTGGAGGGCATCAATTGACTACTTCTGCAAAAAATAATTTGATAGTATGCAAGTGATGCCCAGATTTTTCCTTCTGCCTTCACTGGTGTAGCAATTATTTCTATTTTACAATAGAGACCTTTTGTTTTATAATACCCAACCAAATAAAATATGTTTGGATTAATTCCTGTAATTATGGTGATAGCTTGATTTTACAAAGCAAAAGTCAGTCATTCTTTTGAGTTTGAACATCATGGTAAATTACAGCTGATCAAAAACATGAACAGCCATGATAACAGCTGATAGGCCTTTTAGGTAGTGGCCTCTGTCTTTGGAACATTCTTACCCTAGATACAGATTAGAGATGGTATTGAGCAGGTTCTGGAGAACCGGTAGCGGAAATGTTGAGTAGTTCAGTGAACTGGCAAATACCACCTCTGACTGGCCCCACCCCCATCTACTCTCTGCCTCCTGAGTCCCAGCTGATTGGCTGGGTCTTCTTTTGTTGCCCTGCAAAGGAAAATTGAGCTGGAATGCAGGTTAGTGGGGTGGGGAGGGAATGGGGATTTTGCAATAACCTTCCCCCAAAAGTGGAGAGGGAATGGAAATTTTACAGTATCCTTCCTCTGCACGCCCACCAAGCCATGCCCACAGAATTGGTAGTAATTTTTTTTGTATCCCACCACTGATACCAGTGGCCTGTTGGCCCTGCAAGGTAGGCAGTTTAATGAATTCTAGTTTTATTTTTATTATAAAGTTGCATTAAAATCTTGTAAGACTGAATTTCTCGCTTCCTCTCCTTTTATTTTCTGGAAAACTATGGAGGGTCTTTTCTGAGATGAATCTCATCCTCCCTCCTTTTGTGGGATGAGAAGCCAGTTGCCTAGTTTCTTTCCTTTCCTCCTGTGACCCAAGGTCATTCACGTATACCTTTACATAGCCCCATTCCTATGTACACAAAAAAGTTGATTTATTCCTCTCAGTTATGCTTTTGGCCCTAAACTGCTTTCAGTTCTTTCACTGTAAGTTTTAATAAATAAATAAATAAACAAACTTGTATTTATTTGATTTTTTTATGTTAATATTGTATCTCTTTCGTAGTTTTCCCTGACAGGTGTGGAATGTATTGTTAAATATTCATTCATGCATTCATTCATGCACTCATTCATTCATTTGTATCCCATCTTTATTAATATTAGAAATAATTCAATGTAGCGGACATATCCAATACACCTTCCTCCTCCTATTTTCCCCACAACAACAATCCTGTGAGGTACGTTTGACTGAGAGAGTGATTGGCCCAATATCATGCAGCTGGCTTTCTTGACCAAGGTGGGACTTGAACTCAGTTTTATGTAAATGCATTTATACATCCAAATACATTTGCTTGTAAGATCAGACATGTTTACCCCACAAAATTCTAAAAGAGTTGGATTAGGTAACTGTATTTGTGATAGTAGTGAACTCTCAGCTCCAGGCTTATTTTTTTATGGAAAAAAAGCAATTATCCAAATCATTTCCTTTGGTCTGTGGCTTGGGTTTTGAACCTTTAAGTTAGTGGATGATTTGTGTTGGGAACTTGGTGAGATAACTATCCTTTTGAGTTTCTGGAACATTCCTTTCAATAATTATGGAGTCTTTCTGAATGGACTTTAAGTTATGAATTTACAGTTGTCCTTAGAAAGCTAGTCTTATAATATTATCTAAGAGATAATTAGATAATACTCTGTTAACCATCGAAGTTCTAACATGGTACCTGGTTTAAAGTCCAGTGGTTTAGTAGGACATGTCTCTCAATCTGTACCATATGATCATTGTTCTTTGAAAAATCTGGGATTCAGTTTACGAATCTTGGAAAGATCCAACATCAGTATTTTGTCACTGCAAGCCACTGTATCTTGAAATATTTGGATAATATGAAAGAGAAATATCATGGTATCACTGTCTCATTGGCATATTATTTGGTTGTCATTGCTCAGGATGAATAATATTCCAGTCAAATAATAAAGCATGTTGCCAACTTTATTTTATTTCAATTTGTTCATAATAATGTTATTAAAGCTGTTCTGCAATATTCTGTAATATGTAGCAAATCTTACATCCTTTGGTTTTTCAGCTATTGGAACATTAATCATGGTTAATACAATAGAATCCAGTCTGTGTGGAAATATATTATTTCAGGTAACTTTTAATACAGTTTTTCTCTAAGGTTCTTAACAGTCCAATGTATATCATACAATTTTGTCTAGAATCTATGAAGTTATGTATGACAATAAGGACTATAAACTATTTACCTCCAATTCACTTACAAAAATACAGATAATTTCATAATTAAACAATTAAAATGTAATTGAATAAATTCTATTAAATTTCACAGTTCCACTCAGAAACTTATTTTCAAAATGTCACACAGACAAATACACACACTTGCATACACAAAAAGATGTATAGATATGCATACATCCCCTTTTTTATTTATTTTTAACATGGTTCTGGGCAAGATACTGCAAAAATAGACATGTGAAAACAAATACATTCAACTATTTTTTTTAAATAAATACAAATAGAACTAAGACAGTAGAAGACTGGACAACATCCTAAACACAATACAACCATCTTGGAGACCCCCCGTTTTCATGGGATACTCAAATTTCTGGAGAAAAGACATGTTTTAAGGGCTCTTTGGATGGCTTGTAGGGAGGAGCTAACCTCACCTTGGTGAGAATGAGGGCAGGAGCCACAGCTCAAAGGGCTTGTGCCTTTGGGTCCCATCAGATTGAACACTTTAGTAATTGTATCCACAACATATCTCTTTTGCAAGACTTGATGGGATGGGTAGATTAAGAAGAGAGGGTCCTTCAAATAAGCTGGTTCCATGTCATGCTGTGTGGTAATAGTCATAACCAGCATTTGGAATTGAACCCAAAAGCAAACTGGAATCAATGCAGCGTATAAAGCAAATGTGTGGTGCATGCAGTTCTAACTCAATAGCCTGCAATTCTGGGCATATGCTATATTTCATGGCATGCTTAGGTTTTTGGCTTGTTCCAATAACAGTAATTGTAATTCTTGTACTTTTGGAGAGCCTTATTATCTTTGCTTAATGTGTAGCTCCCCATATGTGAAATTAGGATGTAAAGATAGTCCTCGACTTATCACAGTTCATTTAGCGACCACTCAAAGTTACAACAGCACTGAAAAAAGTGATTTATCTCCATTTTGCATATTTATGACTGTTACAATATCCCCATGGTCGCATAATCAAAATTCAGATGCTTGCAACTGATTTATATTTTTGGTGGTTGCAGTGTCTCAGTCATGCGATCACCTTTTGCAACATCCTGACAAGCAAAGTCAATGTGGAAACCTGATTCCATTAACAGCCATATTGCTAATCTGATAACTGCAGTGATTCAAGTGTGGCAAGAAAGGTTGTAAAATGGGGCAAAGTGCATTTAACATATGTCACTTAAAAACAGAAATAAAATTGGGGATAAAATAAAATTGGGGATAAAATTACTTATTGATTGCTATCCAGGAGTAGGATTCAAAAATTCCTTCAATCGGTTCACTGCCTGGTTGCTGGATGGGCATAGAGATGGTGGCCTACTGGAACTTCCTGTTTCTGGCTTCTGGTGGGCCTCCAGAGCCCTGGGGAGGCCATTTTCACCCTCCGAAGGGTCCGGAGGCTTTCTCCGGGTCTCTGGGAGGGTGAAAACAGCCTTCCCTGGGCTCTGGAGGCCCATTTTGTGACTTCTGATTTTTTTTGAAAGATCATTTTTCATCCTCCCAAAGGTCTGGAGGCCTCCCCTTGGCCTCTGGGAGGGCAAGAACAGCCTCCCCCAGGTTCTGGAGGCCCTCTGGAAGCTGGAAACAGGCCCATTCTGTAAGTTCTGGGTTTTGGGGGGAGAGTCATTTTTCACCTTCCCAAGGGTCCAAAGGCCTCCCCCGGGCCTCTGGGAGGGTGAAAGGTGAAGGGTGAGTCTGGAGGACCTCTGGAAGCCATAAACAGGCCTGTCTCCGGACTTCCAGAAGGCCTGTTTTTCCCCCTCCCAGAGCCTCCGCGCAGACCCTGCACTTACCTCCATCAAAACTGGGCCGCGTGGAGACTCCTGGAAGAGAAGTGGGGGGGGGCAGGCCAGCTGGTTGGTTGAAATATGGTTTGGCAAACCAGATGTAACTTTCACATCTGGTTCGCCCGAACCGGTCTGAACTGGTAGAATCCCACCCCGGTTGCTATCCCAACATACTGTAATTGTCCTTTCAATTCTGTCATTTCTATAGAGGTTAAATCCATGATCTTTGTCCTCTCTATCAAGTTAATCTTTTTTGAATTTATGGAAACTGCCCTGAGCTGACATATCGTTTTTTCCTCTATTAGAAATGGTAGAATTGTGATATGTAATTTTACTGTTACTATAGCTGCTGGATGAATTTTCCTGGGTAGAATTGAATGCTTGTGCTAAAGAATTCCAATATAATTGCATTTACAATGCTGGACAGCTGAACAGCTGGACAATCTGCTGCATGCCTGGAAACCTTTCCCCATTTTAGTTGCTACCACACACAATAACTTCGATACTCCACAATTTCTGACAAGATTACCAGATGTAATTCAAAAGTGTCAATATCTCATGAAATCTTGCATGACATTTTGATACTCTTATGTGGCACTTATATTGTTGATACAAGGTTTAATGAAAAACAATTTTGATTCTGTCAAAATAGTTGTAATAAATATTGCATCATTTCTACCTGCCATGCAGTCAAGTTCTAATTTGGTGGAATGTACTCAGCCGAATCTTTTGTATATATATATATATTTTTGAAAGTCACAAAGTAACTTAAGATTTCTCCTCAAATTTGCTTAATACCATTGATAACTGAAATGGATGACTTGAATGGATTATTATGCTCATTAATAATCTTAATAAGATTATTAAGGTCTATTTAATTAATTAAAACAAACACATCAATTAAGGCAATATGTACTTGGCCTTTATTTCATTTGTGCAATAATAGCTTTTATGTGGTAGAAAAACCTTATTAACTCACTGTTTTGTTAAATGGACATTTCATTCAATATTAGTACTGTATTCTTCTGCTAATAGTAGTCTTACATTTTTGGGACTATCATCACATGTAAGATAGAACAATCTTTTCAAACACAAAATTAATATTTTTAGAAGCCTACTCTGGTTATAAGAGTTGTAAATAGGCAAGGCAATTCTGGCTTCACGCATGAGGATACTGTAAAATCTCCATTCCCACCACACTCCAGGGGGAAGGTTACTGCAAAATCCCATTCCCTCCCCACCCCACTAACCTGCTTTTCAGCTTTGTTCTCCTGTGCAGGGCAACAAAAAAAGAGCAAGCCAATCAACTGTGACCCGGGAGGCAGAGAATAGATGGGGGCAGGGGGCAGTCAGAGGTGGTATTTGCCAGTTCTCTGAACTCAAAATTTCCACTACCGGTTCTTCAGAACTGGTCAGAACCTGCTGAATACCACCTCTGGGCCAAACCCTTTGGTAGATCAAATTATATGACCTTCAGAAGCTTACTCTATCTTTAGCTTCTTTTCATATATGCAAATGCATTGTAAAATCAAGCAGTAAAATGCTCAATGTCCAAAGAGATTATGTGGCAGTTAGTCAAGGAGTATGTGAGGAGATAGATTCTTCCATTGAGAAGGAGGATAACAATACTTCAGGACTTTGTCAGGAATAGATTGTCTAAAGTGATTGGAAGCTTCAAGCAAACCAAGATTTGCCTTGATGCCATTTCGTTTCTCAAGGTAGGAAGATTCCAGGCTGCATATGGCTTCTCCAGCTTGTACTGATTAGATTTCTACTGCAAACACCAAATGACAAACAAAATAGTCAGTAATAACTTGAACTGCAGGTTGCCACACTTCATTAAAACAAGCATGGGGGGAAAAAAGCAAAACCCTAGTATACAATTCATTGGTTACACCTAGGTAAAAGAAAAATTGGACCACATTATATGAACTTGCTTTCTCTTAACTCTCTAAATCAATGCATAGATAGATAGATAGATAGATAGATAGATAGATAGATAGATAGATAGATAGATAGATAGATAGATAGATGATAGATAGATCCCAATTTCTACATCTAATAGGCTCTCCCCACTTCTCTATATTTGAGACAGTACTGGGGTTTTTATCACCAATTTTAAATTGCTATCATTTCTTCCCCACTGAGATTAACATGACCAATTCTTTCTATTTCAGTTCTGACTGTACCATCGGACAAGGTACTGATTTATAAAGATGTATATTTTCACAGTCTATGATTATTACTGAACAAGAAAATTTGTAGGATGTGCTATTTTAGTCAGCTTTGCAAAAAGTAACTTTTTTATAATCACAGAAAAAGATTGGGTCTGGTTTGCATAACTTCGACCGCTTGGGAAAAAATACTAGCATAGTCTTAAGTAAAAATAGCAGGTAACTTATTATTCTCCAGAACTAAAAAAAAAATGTCATCATGAATGATGTTGCCCTTGATTTTTCACTGATTAGATCAAGAATTAAGGCCTGAAACACCACCTTCCCTTATCATCCCTCCAGAAAACTTAAGAAAAACTTCATAAATGTTTTTCATTACACCAAGAAGTAAAGGATCTGATCCAGTAACAGGTAGAAAACTTTCCAGCATTTTCTTTTATCATTTCTCATTTGATGTCATGAAATATAATTTGCTTTTGAAATTGTTTCAAAGAAGGGAAGAAAAAAGGTAAAAACCTTATGTGTGGTAGATAAATGGTCCTGTATTTATTCACAAAATTACTAAGGCATGGGTGTGAATGTCTATTTTTCATTGTGCCAACTTTTACACAGTTAGCCACACTTTCCTTTGCTTCCTTTGATTCAATTCAATCTCACAAAAAGTTCTTAGGAGTAAACAAGTCTCAGGAGGCTTTTTTCAGATTTGGAAGGTTTTATAGTAAGATCAGCACTGAAAATGTTACCTAAATTGGTAATGAAGTGTCTGCAAGAATACAACCAAGCTTGGAGAGCACCAAGAAGTAAGATTAATATGAAAACCAGACAAGAACAATAGTAGCAGTATCTCCTTCTGTGTTTTCCAATTGTAAGCCCAATGCCACCACAGAAATCTTAACCTGTTTTCAATTTTTCTAGAACACTTGAGAAACTAATCATAAATGTGTTGGTCAAATTGGGCAGAAAAAAGGTACTCTAAAGTAGCCACAGAAAGTTTAAGAACCTCAAAAATTGGGTCTAATCATAGTTACTGTGTGTTATTGGGGAAAAAAAGCTGTTAAACCATAAGAAACTGAAAAGAGCAGATTGGTACAAACTTGTCGTTGGCCTGCTGACCACATTTGTTTTAGACTAGAGGCTGCAAGATCAACCATTTGGAATCCAGTAGAATTGCTCTTTGAATATTGTTTTACATAAAATACACGTGCCTAAAGAAGCTTTCTCTCAAAATATGCATTTCTAATTATTTTTACATAGTTTATTTGTTTATTCATCATTCATTTATTTAGCTCATGGTATTTACAGAGGTAATGCAAACACTGATCTACAAATTTAGTTTAAATAAATCAATAACAGATAGATGAGAGAGAGAGAGAGAGGGAGAGAGAGAGAGANTAATGCAAACACTGATCTACAAATTTAGTTTAAATAAATCAATAACAGATAGATGAGAGAGAGAGAGAGAGGGAGAGAGAGAGAGAGAGAGAGAGAGAGATGGCAATACAATATATTAAATTAAAATCATAATAAAATCAGCATCGTATAGATTCTTGATTTCCTCACCAAATGAAAATTATGAAACTTCTTCCCAAGACTTCTTGAAGGCACCAGACTGAAGAAAAGCTGAGCTGTGAGACAAATCTCCATAGTCCAAGAACAAAGAAAAAAAGTTCTTACTTGGTTGCAACATCTTTTGCATCCTTGCCAGCTTTTATCTCCTTTCTCTTGCATTTGGCCACCTCCTTGCCTTTGGATATACAACTGACAATTAAAAATTTCCTTTTTGAATTATAGCTACAATGTCATGAGAAATTTCATTTCCGAATTGCAGTAATATAGAGAAGAACAAAATATGTCAGATCACATTACACTTCCAGAAGGTAGCTTCTTGTTGATGCTTTGACTGCAACTAGTTCTTGCTGTGGAAATGCTGAGAGTGACAGTTGCACTATGACACTTTAATACCATATTATATATCACTGTCATCCCTCCCCTTCTTCCCAATCACATCACGAATCCCACTAAAGCAAGTTATTTCTCATTTCTCTGTCCCCACTATGTCCCCTTTTACAGTGTTGTACAGGACCATTCCTAATCTGCTCAGATTTATAACAATAGCATTTAGCAAAAGCACTTAGACTTATATACTGCTTCATAGTACTTTACAGGACTCTCTAAGTGGTTTACAGAATCAGCATATTGTCTCCACCAATCTGGGTTCTCATTTTGTTCACCTCTGAAGGATGGAAGACTGAATCAACATGAATCCCCATCAGGATCAAACTCCTGGTAGTGAGCAGAGTCAGTCAGCAATACTGCATTCTAACCACTGTGCCACCTCAGCTTCTGATCATGATAAATATTCGGTAGTGTGGTATAATATTATTACCACAAATGTCTACTCCAAAATAAACATATGGGATACACCAACATAGCAACAGCAACAGCATTTCACAGTGCTTTTACATCCCTCTCTAAGTGGTTTACAGAGTAAGCACCTTGCCCCCAACAATCTGGGTCCTCATTTTACTGACCTGAGAAGGCTGGAAGGCTGGAAGGTTAAGTCAACCTTGAGCCGAGTAAGATTTAAACTGCCAAATTACAGGAAACCGGCTATCAGGCGGAGCTCCATTCAAAATCCAGGAAAGAAATACTTAGACTCTTTAGTTTAGAGAAAAGATATCTTTTACTGACAGTGAAGTGGTAGCAACCAAAGAACTCTGAATCTGAGAAATTAGGCGCGCAATTCACATATAGAAAGTGATGGAAATGTTCCCACCCCAATAGTTCAATGACACTTCCAATTAGAAGTTGTGGAATGATCATGTGGGCATCTTCAGGTGATGATGAGGCCTCTGTCCGTTGACCTTGGGCATATTTTGATAACGGGTTGCAGTGCGCGAGGAGAAGAGCTAAGCGAGAAATAGAAACCTAACTCTAGCTTATGCTCCCCCCTCCCATTTATACAACAGATGAATGTAACACCTCCAGCTCACTTCCCAACTTATTCCTACCTCCCTTTCCCCCCCCCCCCCATTACTATATGGCAGTCGAAAAGATGCAAAGCAATTAGCAGAAGATCTTGAAGGCTGAACATCGCCCTCCAGAAAAAAGAAAATCATCAGTCCAGGAAGTCGTCTTCCGAGTCAGAATCTCCTCCTCAGGGTCACTGGGCTCTGATTCCTCTCCTGCGGGAGGGCGACCTCTGCTGTTCTTTTCGACTTTAGTGCTGTTTCGCGAGGTTTCGCTGGGGACTTTTCAGGTTTTTTTCCTCTGGCGCCCCCTTTGGCTCCAACTTGACTCTGCAGTTCACAGCCCGGAAACCTTCTTTCCGCATCGAAAACACGCCGAGGGGTTGGGTCTTGCTGCCACTCCTCCTTCTGAGGTTTAGGAGCCTCTTGAGGGCGTGGGGGGAAAACTTGTTCCACCCATATCTCCCCACGTTTACTTCGGATTAAATCATTTCCCACTTCTTCTGCCAGCAAAGTACCACATCTGCAAATTATTGGGGTCTCTCTAAGCAGTGCATCTCTGGTACACATCTTCATTTAAACCATCTTTAAACAGTCTATCAGGGCTTCTTGGGGCCAGCCTCAGAAATGGCCTGCTAACTGTCAAATTCTTGGGTGTAATCAGCCACAGACCTCCGCCCCTGTTTTATGGTTTTCATCCTAATTCGGCCTTGCACTCCGCCAGTGGTTCCTCAAACCTGGCCCGCAGTGCAGCCATAAATAGGTTATAATTCAGCAACTGAGGAGCATTATCATTATGCAAAGTCACCATCCACTCTGCCACTATTCCCTCCAGAGCCTGGTAACACACCTCACTTTGGTTGCTTCTGAGGGAAAATCCTCCCCATACTCTCTCCATATGGCTCCAAACGTGAAGCTAGGAAAAATCCCAAGGCTTTGGGATCCCCTCCATATTTACTTCTAATGGAGGCAGCCTAAGGAGATCTACGCCTTCTAGGAATTCCACCTCCCGCTGAAGGCCCCGGGGCTGCTGCTGGATCGGGTTGATTTATGGGAGAGGGAGCTGCTCTGCTTCTCCTGGCTGGGGCTTCTTCCACTCCCCCTTCATACCTTTGTGGAGCTTGAGGTTGTTCAAAGGCTTCATTCAGGAGTCTCCTGGCTTGATCCAGCAAGAGTTCCCTCTTTTCCTTCTCTTGCCAAGGCTCCTCTTTTCCACGCCGGCAGGTAGTCTGTGACTCCGGGGGGGGTTCCTCCTCCAGATCTTTCCAACCAACCCTCACTGACCATCTGGGCTTCACACCTGGATCCTCTTCCGGACTGAGCTCTGCTAGCGATTGGGCTTCCTGCATCAGCAAAGAATCTTGCCCTCCAATGGCTCCCGGATCCTCCTGTCACTATTTGAAGATGACATGATGTCCAGGCCCCCTCAGAAGAAAATTGGTATTCTCTCCAGGTGGGCAGGTGGATGAGATTCAGAATAATGTCAGGCGGAGCTCCATTCAAAATCCAGGAAAGGAATACTTTGACTCTTTAGTTTAGAGAAAAGATATCTTTTACTGAAAGTGAAGTGGTAGCAACCAAAGAATTCTGAATCTGAGAAATTAGGCGCGCAATTCACATAATAAGAAAGTGATGTAAATGTTCCACCCCAATAGTTCAAATGACACTTCCAATTAGAAGTTGTGGATATGATCATGTGGGCATCTTCAGGTGATGATGAGGCCTCTGTCCATTGACCTTGGCATATTTTGATAACGGGTTGCAGTGCGCAGAGAGAAGAAAGCTAAGCGAGAAATAGAAACCTAACTCTAGCCTTATGCTCCCCCCTCCCATTTATAACAACAGATGAATGTAACACCTCCAGCTCACTTCCCCAACTTAATTCCTACCTCCCTTCCCCCCCCCCCGTTACTTATGGCAGTTGAAAAGATGCAAAGCAATAGCAGAAGATCTTGAAGGCTGATACCAGCAGTCAACAGAAGTAGCCTGCAGTACTGCACTCTAACCACTGTGCCACCGTGGCTCCATCAATAAATATACCTGGGGTTGAATCTGCTACATTACTTCCAAGATCAGAAATTGTAATGCAAATTACAATTATGCAAATTGTAATGACAGGGATTTCCCCCATCTCCACTCATAGCATTAGATATCCTGCAATCAGTGTTGTTTCTGAAGGCAAGTAGAGAGTCAGGAATATTTTCTGATTAAACCAGGTTTAAAACCAAACTATGGAAGGCATTATTCAAACTAATATGGAACATATGCTTGGCATGTAGTTTGTCTGAGTTTAGACCTAACCTGTCAGATATAGGTAAATATAAAGGAAGGAAGGAAGGAAGGAAGGAAGGAAGGAAGGAAGGAAGGAAGGAAGGAAGGAAGGAAGGAAGGAAGNTAAATATAAAGGAAGGAAGGAAGGAAGGAAGGAAGGAAGGAAGGAAGGAAGGAAGGAAGGAAGGAAGGAAGGAAGGAAGGAAGGAAGGAGTAAAAATGACAGGCATAGAAATGAGGTAATATATCTGAATGAAGCTGGTGAGATATTATGCAGTGAGAGTGCAGAAAGTGATGTAGGTTTTATCATTTTAAATAATTTCATTTGTATAGTTTTATTATTACATAAAATAAAATGTATTACTTTATTTTCAGTTTTAGTATTAACAAAAAGGCTAAAATTTGGAACTGATGCCATCTATTTGTTACGTGTATTTATGTGCTTGTTTTATTTGTTTTTGTCCCATTTCTATTATTTTTAGAAATAATTTAAGGAGGTGTACAGAAATAGCCCTCCAGAAACTGGCAATGATTGCATGTTCTGTTCCAATAAATGATGGACAATCAAGAAATGAGTCTTTAGAAAAACTGTGTAATGTTCTGACTTAATGCAGCATAGAGACTAACTGTAATCCTTAAAGTGACATTCTAAGCTGAAATGAGATGAAAAAATGATTGGCCCATTTGGAGACCAAGGAATGAATGAGATTTGTGATTGCTTGAATATCTGCAAAGAAAAAGATATATTCATTTCAAATGTATGGTTTTAAGCCTGGTTGTGTGAATACATATACATACACATTGCAAAAGAATGAAAATAAATCTAAAAGCATTGCTTTGATTGTTTATGATGAAAGACTGAGAAAATTAGCAAACTAAGTAATGAGTACTTCTCATTTTGGGACAGGCAATTATTCAATAATGTAATGAATGGATATGGGGGGAAATGTCCATGGGAATTTTTTTTTAAAAAAATTGAAATGAAAGAAAACAAAATGAAAGTAGAACAATGAAACATAAAGTATGAACTCTGAATGAACAAATATGAGGTGATAGTTTATTATCACAGCAACATGCCTGGAAAATGGGCACAAGGAAATAGGATATGCAAGCAGAACAATAAGAATTATTTTACAGAGTGCTACAGAATTGTGCGGAATTATTTTAATGGAAAGTGTGAGAGAGGTTGCTTCGTGGAATCATGAAGCAAAACAAATTACAGATGAGAAATATACATACAAAGGAATTATTGCTGCAAAAAACCCCAAAGATGATGGAACTATATTGTTGAATGTGTATAAATATAGTTGCAATAAATGTAGTTAAAGAAAGCAAGTAACAGTAAATATTAAGTTAAGATTATTTGTCGTATATTAGTTGCCTGTAGATTTGAAGGTCTAATGATGCTTTAAAACATTTTCAGCCTTATTTGGAATCAGAAGCCAATGAAAAGACAGCTACCAAGTGCAATAAATCAGGAAACAGGGTTCTTCAAATGAGTACAAGTTTATTTCATGCTATGTCTATACAAGACCCTGAACTACTAATAATTAATCAAACTGATGGTGGATAGGAGACAATGAATTCAAGGAGGGCTAGACTTAGATTTCTTTTTTTAAACTAAAGTTTTATTATACCTTTTGTTTTGTTTTGTATTATAGCTTCAGTTTTACAACCACGATATACTGGTTGTATCAACATTATACATTATGCATTCTATTATACCTCCTATGTTCAACCATTAAGTTTTCTTTATACAATACCATATTTATGTTTCTTATTCCTAGAGTTCTAACCGGAGTTTCTATATGTATATATATTTTAACTATCATTATACTCATATTATTTCTAGTACTTTGATTGTCTTTGATTGTAGTTTTCTAGTCTTTGCATCTGTTATCTAACCAATTGTATCATATGTCCCAAATGGAATAATATTCTGATTCTCCTTTATCTTTAATTTCCATCGTCAACCTGTCCATTTCAATGCAATGAAATATTTTCCTTATTACCATTACCTCTGTGAGTGTATTCTGTTTTTCTAATTTTGTGCTCAGCTAATTCTCGGTGCTGTTGTTACATCAAGCATCAAGTACTGAATTTTCTTATTATATTTGGACTTAGATTTCTTGTGGACCTGCAGGGATTCCAAACTAATGACTCCTTTGACCTCTCCCTTGGGCTCAGCCTGATCATCTTCTGTAGATAACCAGAGGTAAGCAGAAAAGGAAGTCCTGACAGCAGCCATCTATGTGACCCATAAGTGGGAGCCAGAACCACTTGTGCCTTCACCAAGATTGATGTGGTCCATTTGTTTGTTTTCTTGCCTGCCAATCTTCCCCAACCTTTTCTTTTTTAAATGGCATAGTTTACGGGCGAGTAACCTACAGTCTTCTGTCTATTTTTTATGTGGAGTTTGACTTCATTTCCAAATTTCAGTTCAAGAAATCAGTTTACAATTCTAGCATGAGCTGTTTATTCCTTCCCTGCTACTTTCTGCTTGAATCAGGGAAAAAATGTTGCAGGAAGAGAATGAGTGTCTTTCTACTTTTGACTCTGTTTCAAGTACTGCTTACTTTAGTTCTACCCACCAAAGATTAACCATAATGAACAGTCTGGTGAAAAGTCTTACCTACCATTGGATTTAATTTTTCAAGTTACAAAGATTCAGTTCTAAAGCTTGCAGAATTATTTGATAATGAGAATTAAGTTCATGGGGACCATTTGTGAACATGCCAGTAAGAATTGGTGGCTATGCCCCAAGACCAGGACATTTTGGATTCAAATTAAAAACTGGATACAAGAGATTACTGGTTATCAGATTGAGTTCAGACCAGAAACCTTCCTGTTAGGAATCATCAAGGACTGTATCCCAAAAGAACTAAAATATCTACTGCTACACATTACAATAGCCACCAGAATAGCTTTTGCACAAGTTTGGAAAACTCCCAATACCCTCAGGGAAGAACTAATATTACAAAAAATAATGGAAAGTGCTGAAATGAATATGTTAACATTGAAACTAAAAGAAAAAGAAGACTGAATATTTCTCAATTTGGAATAAATGGTACGATTGGGTAGCAAACAGAACTAAGAAATAAGACAGGAATTCACTGTAAGAAACCTTAAGAGAGTAAAACTTAAAGTTGTAAATAGATAAAAATATAAGATTAAGAATTATAGTTAAAGATATTAATTAATATTTGATAAATGTAAATACAATGTGTTAAGTTATGTAAGATAAGAAAATATACGGATATCAAGAATGCTGTTGAAACTATGATATTTCATGTTGTAATAATACTATGATATTTCATGTTGTAATAATAGAAAATTAATAAAAAATACATGAAAAAAGAAGTTCTTAGAATTCTAAGTGTGACCCCCTGGCTCAACCTTTCTGGGTTATAATGGAATTTGTGGATGACCTTGGAGAAGAAGGGGAAGAGATGCTACCTAGGCCAGGGGTCTCCAAGAGAATTCCTCAGCCAGCATGCGTTGGCTGAGGAATTCTGGGAGTTGAAGTCCATAAGTCATAAAGTTGCCATGGTTGGAGACCCCTGGCCTAGGAAACAAGCAAAGAAGAGAAGCAGGAGCCCCCAGTGGCTTAGAAGTCAGAGGAAGAAACTTGGAAGGATCCATCCTAATGGATCAATCAGTTAAAAGTGGTGACAGAAAGTCTGCACTTTCAGACTTGCAAGGTTCTGTTAATGTAGCTTTACAATAAAGTAGAATTAGTTCATTGAGTCATATTTCCTACCTGGTTTACCTGGGAGAGCTGACAAGGTCTATAGGTTTGTAAGCTATATATTTGGCATGTTCTAAGACTGTATAATACTTTAAAAATAGATTATTTGCATGATGCTGAACTATATATGAAATATCTCATTTTGAATTTGATAATGCATCTGCAATGTTGCAAAGCTCATGCAACTGCTTTGGAAACTGCTTTCAGCTGTCTCCTTATACATATTTGGCTGGATAGCCCCTTCCAAAACAGCTGTTTGAAAACTGCAGAATTTAATGTTTCAAAAGGATGTCTTGTATGGAAGCCTGCCCATTTTGTGAGGCATCATGATGAGTTAATTCTACTTTATTGTAAAGCTACATTGACCAAATTTTGCAAATATAAAAATACTATTCCCCACCCCGACTCTTTTACAACTCATGAAACTGAGGAGGGTCCCTTCTGAGCCTTTTACCTCATCTATTATCCAGTTATGGTCTCTGCTGTCTCTTATCTGACCATTCCCTTGGCAGTGTTTCTTTACTCAGTGTTTCCCACATGCCATTACAGGGCATGAGTACCATTGCACAGATCTAGTACAGCCAAGTACAGTACAGTAAGACCACACCTTGAATACTGCATCCAGTTTTGGTCACCACACTATAAAAAGATGTTGGGACTCTAGAAAAAGTGTAGAGAAGAGTAACCAGGATGATTAGGGGACTGGAGACTAAAACATACGAGAAACAGTTACAGGAACTGGGCATGGCTAGTCAAGTGAAGAGAAGGACCAGGGGAGACAGGATAGTAGTCTTCCAATATTTGAGGGGCTGCCACAGAGAGGAGGGGGTCAAGCAATTTTCCAAGGCATCTGAAGGCCAGACAAAGAATACTGGATGAAAACTGAACAATCAGAGATTCAACCTAGAAATAAGGAGAAATGTTCTGACAATGAGAAAAATCAACCAAGGGAACAAAAGTTGCCTTCAGAAGTTGTGAGAGCTTCATCACTGGAGGCTTTCAAGAAGAGATTGGACTGCCATTTGTCAGAAATGGTGTTGGGTCTCCTGCTTGGGTGGGGGGTTGGACCAGATGACCTACAAGGTCCCTTCCAACTTTGTTAATCTGTAATCTGTAAACCATACAAAGAGACTTTCTACTGCACACTCTTTTTAATCATTTATTGTTTCCAAACACCGTGCATAATGCTTCCAAATCTCAGTGTCTCTTAGACCACAATCCATTAACTCCCATGGCAATCATATCTTTATTCTGCCATCCCTTCTTTTATTGTTGATATCAGGCATCTCTTTAAGTGCTTTGAGTGATTAACTGATCTATTAGGGGTGAGTGAACTCTGGTTTTTGATATCATAGATCAGAAAATCTTAATCCTAGGATTATGCTTCAGATGGATGATTTCTTTAACTGAGGCCTTTAGCTTACTTTAAATGTAAACTTGATCTCTTCACAAAGCAGGAAACGTTTTCAGTTGCCATACAGCTCTGCAGATTGTGCCTATCTTTTCTTTTGTTACAGGAAAAAGAAAACTGGTAGTTTGAGCACTTTTCTCTTTCTGGAGTGAGCCGGAAAATTGACAGCAAATTATAAAACAAAATTGTGCTTTTCTAAAATAGTTACATAATTCAATATTGAAAGAAAAAAAAAATATGAGTTCTACAGTGTAGTTGAACATGGCATGCCTGTAGCATGAGCCAACATTATGGCTCCTTTGACATTGAAGTAGCAGCCTTGCATCAGGGAGCCTCACAAACAATTTTCCAAGGGAATATAGAGCAAGAATATCTTTACACACTCACCTGTTGCTTGCCCATTGTTTCCATCTAGCTATCCATCATGACTCCCAGCTTTCTATGCCTGAGGAAATTACTTTAAGCTACTCTGGGTGAGATTGACCTGGAAGATAATGTAATGTCCTGTAAAAATGATCTTGAGAGACAAGAATAACAGCAACAGCAACTGAGTAAGCAGTGGTCAGATAAGAAACAGTTTAGCCCTCAGAAACAATGGGAGAGTGACAAATATCTCAGAAGGAACCCTCCATAGTTAATGGAGAATGGAGCAGAAATGTTCATTTAGGCTGTGAGGGTTAGGACGGTAAACAGAAGATGTCAGTTGAATCTTGGCAAGACTGAGTTGCTTTGAAATTTGGGACCTGTTGGTTTCTAAGGCTTTAGTTCTGGATGAGGTTTAACTGCTCCAAGTAGACCTTGTGTGCAGACAGGGATTATCTTAGACTTATGTCTTCTGCTTGAGGAGCGAGGAGAGTAGGAGGTTCAATGTTGTATTGTGTATCAGCAGTGGTGTATTAACCATTAAGCAGACTAAGCATGTGCTTAGGGCACCAGGCCCAAAGTGGGTACCACAAAGTTGAGAGTTTGTACAGTATGTACAAAGGAGGGAGGCACCAAGATTTGTCAGTGCTTAGGGCACCAGTGAGCCTTAATCTACCATTATGTATCAGTAATACCCATTCTCAGATTGAGGAGCTGTACTCATGGTTACTCATGCCTTATTCACATTCCAGTTGGTCTACTGCAATGCCAACTACATGGGCTGCTCTTGAAGACTATGCAGAAGCTTCATCTGGTGCAGAATGCATCATCATCATAGCATTTAGTAATAGCACTTATGTATCCCTTCATAGTGCTTTACAGTCCTCACTAAGCGATTTACAGAGTCAGAATATTATTCCCAGCAATCAGGATCCTCATTTTACTGATCTCAGAAGGATGGAAGGCTGAGTCAACTTTGAGCCAGTGAGAAACTGAACTACTGGCAGTCAAAAGAATTAGCCTGCAATACTGCATTCTAATCACTGTGCCACTATGGCTCCTATCATGGGCACATTACATCTCTGTTCTGGTAACTGCACTGGTTACCAGTCTATTTCCAGGTCCAATTCAAGATGCTGTTTTTGACTTTTAAAACATTACAAAGAATGGGACCATTTATTTGTGGAACCACTCTCCTACCAGATCCAGCAGAGAGGGTAAAGTCTGGGTCCCATCTGCTGGGTGCTTCATTTGGAGCTGGGGTCTCCAACCTTGGCAACTTTAAGACTTGTGGACTTCCACTCCCATAATTCTGGGAGTTAAATTCCACAATTCTTAAAGTTGCCAAGTTTGGAGAGCCCTGATTTGGAGGGTCCTTGGCAACAGACCTTTTATGCTGTGGCCCCCACTTTAGGGAACATCCTCTTCTCCCAAATCCCCTCTTCTCAAAAGGGGGTTGGTTTCATCCCTTTCAATTCTCCAGATATGCCTCAAGATCTTGTTATGTAAACAGGGGACACCAGGAAACTAGTGAAATACTAAGATGGCCCTTTTCCTAATCACTTTTTTTAAAAATTCTGTTTTATTTTTGTTCCTTACATTTTTAATATTAATAACATTCATACTAATTTGAATATGTTGTCTTTAACTTTGGTGTATGCTTTCTGTAGTTCAATTAGTCAAATTCACACGAGTGGCTATATGAGTGTGACAAATAAATAAGTAAATAAGAATCCACTGGAATTGGGTGGTTAATAAATTCAAATCTCCTCCGGGGGCTGAAACGTTGAAATACAGTAGCTCCAAAAGGTATACATATGAGCCACACACAGGCAGCAATTCATCACCCCTACATTATACATAGCTGCCTGTAACATTTCCCATTGCGAAAGAAAATGACATTTCCCATTGTGGAAGAAGAAATATGGTTTTGTCATGTATCCAGAGGAAGAACCTGGTTGCTTTGAATTATTTCCTCCTGTGCAATAATCCTCAGAGGCGTACTACTCATCATTTATTGTCACTTCCATGATATTTTTGTTTTTTACGGGGGTCGGGGAGTCAGCTTTCAGCTTCCCTCTCTTTAAAGAATAGTTCACAAATTCATGCTGTACAAATACAGGTAGTCCTAGATTTATGACCACAGTTCACAGTTCAAAATTTCTATTGTTAAGAGAAGTATTTGCTAAGTGAGTTTTGTCCCAATTTATGACCTTTCTTGCCACAGTTGTAAATGAATCACAGCAGTTGTTAAGTTAGTAACATGGTTGTAAAGTGAATTTGGCTTCCCCATTGACTTTGCTTGCTGGGAGGTCACAAAATGTGATTTTATGACCTTGGGACACTGCAGCCATCATAAATACCATTATCAAACATCAAACAGTTGTCAAACATCCAAATTTTGATCGTGGTGGTGGGGGGAATGCTGTAACAGTTGTAAGTATGAAAAACGGTCATAAGTTATGTTTTTCAGCTGTAACTTCGAATGGTCACTAAACAAATGTTTGTAAGTCAAGGACTACTTTAGTCAGTCCATATTTTAGGTGGAAATTAGATAGCTTCTAATATCTATTGCCAATGAAAGGAAGCATTACCACTCTCTTTAAATGAGACACCAACTACATCTCTTTGAATGTCCTAATAATCTGTTACTTTACTTGCCTTCAGCTGTTGAGGCTCTGGGTAGAGTATTTTTGGCCAAAATTTCAAAATTGTACTAGGGACATTGTCCCTCTTGCTAGCCAAAATCTGTAAAAACAACAGAGGACAAAACAGGCAATCTTTGTACCATTTTGTAATTTTTTAAAAAAATTTCCCACAGTGCATTTATGAATTTAAACCTTTTTTTTTTAAAAAAAAATCCCTCTTGCAGCATGCACTGTGATTGTAAGCAGACAAATGTGTCTTCAGTTTCATGTGGAACCTTTCTAGTTAGAGTACAGGAAGGAGAAGACTGAGCTGGAATATGATTTTTCCTTTTCCCTTCAAGCATTTGAATGTCGAAATAAGACATGGTCTGAAGCATCCAAATATGCTATCATTTCAATGATTGTGAAATGTTGCAGGAAATCTTGCAGAAAACATTGTAAGATCTATAGCTGGAAACTACTAAGGCAATTAGACAAGATGAGGGGGCCAATTTTAGTCTTTTATCCTGAAGAACTGCTACCAGCCAAAACAAATAATATTGGATTACTCTATCCAAAGCCTCAATGAGCCATGAGGGCGTAATGATTAGAATGAAGTACTGCAGGCTGACTTTGCTCATAGTCAGGACTTCGATTCTGACTGGTTCAAGGTCGACTCAGCCTTCCATCTTTCTGAGGCAACTGCTTAGCCTTAGAGAGTAGCTTGAATGACACATCATAAAGTTGTTTATGTGTTCCCGCAACTCATTGGATCAAAACCAACCCAGTCTTAGGCTAGTGACTTCTTTGTTAAAGACAGTTTCATGTCCTCCTTTGGGGCAGTGTGGAAGAGGCACTATGAAGAGGTATATTAGGTCTAAGTCCTGTTGCTATTGCTACGATAGCTTCACTATTCCTAAACAGTTCATTTTTCCAATTGAACAATTATTTCTAAGATAGAACTTCTGAATCTTGCTGCTAACTGCATTTTCATGAGAAACCTAATGCTCTCTGAGATGCTTTGGACTAGAAGTGCCACTAAACTGCCATTAACAGAATTAGAATATTGAAGAATTGAACTCAGAAGCATCTGAAGGGCACCTGGTTGAGTGTTTCTACTTTAAACAGCAGCAGGAGCAAAAATGCCATGCTTGAATACAGTTTTCTTACATGTCACTCCTAAATAATTGTTTCCTTAATGACCAGTGTGGATGTTTAGGCTGAAATAAATCTAGCGAATCTGTCATCATGAATATATGTCAAAGATTTGCTTCCTTTAATGAACGTAAAGCATTAAAAATTGGCAGTCATACATTAGAACATGCTGTGACTTCATTACATGCAGTTAGTGGGGGGGGAGAGTTTCCAATTAATTAATGTGCAGCTGAAGTTCAAGCTCATAACGATTCATTCTTGGCTTTAATTACACATGTGCTTCATGCAATAACTGTCCTTGAGTGGATGCACACTGCATTTGTCACCCACGATTCCTGAGGAGCTGCCAAGGGAGAGAAAAGGGCATAGGACTGAAAATGCTTAGCAGCAGCCAAGAATGACAGGTATGTAGTAAAGCCCCTGTCACACTGAACCAACGGATGCAAAGAGGATGTAAAATGGACAAAAAAGCTTGCCATCCGTTGGAACAAACGCGATGCATCCGTTGTGTACTCACTGCATACGTGTTTCATACACTCTATCATAAAAACATTTGTCTACTGCTATTTCATCCGCTCAAAAAGTTTTGAGCTGCACAAAACTTTTTGAGCGAATGAACGTTCCGCCGTGTACGATCTACATTCGCAACACATACGGGCAACAAATGTTCTACATCTGTTGTCATTCATTACACGTCCGATGTATCCTCTCAGCATCCTCTGGCCATCCACGCAACTCACATCCGCTCCAGTGGAAAGCGGAAAGAGGGAGGAAGCAAAAGGTATGCGGAACATCCACACAGCGTAAGTAGCACGGACATAGAAAGATGAAAGCGGATGCAGCTCGGATATAAGGGTTTAAAACGGACAAAACGTCCGTATATGGGACGTATCTCAGATATTTAGGATGTCTGGAGGATGCCTAGAGTATGTGGAAGGACACCTAGTGGAAAACCGATATTTCCTATAAAAAGGGGGAGGAAATCACCTGGATCTCAATTTCAGTCCAGCAGCCCTGGTGTGCAGACCTCTTCAGCCTTGCTCTTGCTCTTCCATATCATCCATTGATCTCCACCATGGATCATCGCACACTCCTTTTGGTAGCCGCCATCATTCAACCACCAGAACCAAGCCCTCTTCAAACTGTTTCACCTTTTCTACGCAAGAGAAGGAGACATCTAAGAACTGTCTGGGTCCGACGATGGATCGGGAGAAGAGCGGAGTTTGGACTCTATGACAAGCTGATGGTGGAGCTGAGGAATGAAGACACTCGTGCATTCCAGCACTTCATGAGGATTACACCAGCCATGTTTGACAAAGTTGTGGAGCGTCTGAGACCCAGGTTGACCAAGGCAAACACCAACTTCCGGCCCAGCCTGGACCCTGGGCTCAAGGTGGCACTGACTCTGCACCACCTGGCCTCTGGAACCACGTACAGAAACATGCAGTATGGCTGGAGGGTGCCACACAACACCATCAGCATTGTGGTCAGAGAAGTGGTGCAGGCCATCATTGAAGAACACGTGGAGCAGCTCCTCCAGTGCACTGAAGAAGACTGGAGGAAAGTTGCAGAGCAGTGGTATCAGAGGTGGAACTTTCCCCACACCGTTGGAGCCATAGATGGGAAGCACGTGGCTGCAAAGCTCCACCCAAGTCGGGTCCAATTATTTCAACTACAAGGGCTTCTTCAGCATCATCCTCTTTGCCATGGTTGATGCTGACTACAAGTTCATGTACATCGATGCTTCAGGCAACGGCTCATCTTCAGATGCCCGGGTATACAACGCAGTCACCTCAAGGAGGGGTGGAATGCAACGTCATCATGGGCTTTCCAGATCCAGACCCCCTGCCCATGACACACAAGATGTGCCCTACTGCATCGTGGGGGATGACGCCTTCTCCCTCAGAACCTACCTCATGAAGCCCTACACTTTCAGATGCCTCACCCGTGAAGAGAGGATCTTCAACTACAGGCTGTCCAGGGCAAGACGGGTGGTGGAGAACGCCTTTGGCATCCTGGCCAACAGGTTCCAGGTACTTCTCACCATCATGCAGCATCGCCCACAGACCATGAGGAGCATCATGGAAGCTTGCTGCATCCTGTACAATCTCATGCGCACCCGCTACCCAGTATGGCAGAACAGGCTTGTGGACCTCCAACAAGGCAATGGGGACATGGAGCCTGGTGAATGGAGGCAAGGACTAAAACCTGATAGACACTGAGGATGTGCAAGGCCCCAACAGAGCTTCACGTGGAGGGAAGAAGCAGCGCAACCTCCTGAAACACTGGTGCAACTCCTCAGCTGGACCAGTGGAATGGCAAGACAGAATGGTAGATGCTTAATGGATGCTTCCTTCAGCTGCTCATCACACTGATGAGATTGTGCCATGTATGTTGAGTGGCCTTACAATTAATAGGGCATTAATAAAGAGTTTTGTTTATGTTGAAATGTTGTGGATCAATGATTAAATTGTTTTATTGATAATAAAGGAACATAGGTGTGGCAGCTGGGAGGGTGGACCATACAGTCCCACTATGCTTGCACTGGAGGTCTATCCAACAACTATCCTTATCCCACAGCTATCCTTACCCATCCCACAGCTATCCATCCCACAGCTATCCTTACCCATCCCACAGCTATCCATCCCACAGCTATCCTTACCCACCCACAGCTATCTTACCATCCCACAAGCATGCAAAGGCTTAACCCTTTTTTCAAAGTTTTTCCCACAACACTTTGTTAAATAAAAAATGAAACCAAGTGTGTGAAGCAAAGATAACCTTTATTAATAACAACTGTATGACTATATTAAAAGGAAAATGACCCAAGTAAAGTGTGTTAAGCAAAGATAAAGTGAGCAGGTAACAACTCAGTCTCTGCACTCTTCTCAGTCACTCTGAGTGTGCCCATGGTCTCAGATGTAAAGGAGCCAAGGACTGTGGAGGTGCTTGCTGTGGAGTGCTGTCTGAGGCGCCATTGGGGTGCCTGGCCCGAGAGGACAAAAGGAGATGGTGGTTTCAGGAAGCTCTCAGAGAGCTGACTCAGTCCCGTGAGGTTTAGAGGCACTTCCTCAAGGACCTGGATGTGAGGCCCAACACTTATGACAGATGTTCTGAGGAACGGCTTGGCTGTGGGGTGGAGGAAGGAGGAGTGTAGTGGGGCTGTCTGGTCTGCAGCTGGGTCAGCTGAGGCATTCTGTGGCATCTGTGGCATCTTGAGGAACCTGGGTCTGGACTGCGAAGGGCTGCCTCTGCTGTGGAAGTCCTGGTAGTGTAAGCTTGGTAGGCGAGGGGCTGCTAAAATCCGTGAAGGGCTGTGACATCGGCTGGGGTGGAGGAGCAGACCTGGAATGGGTAGCAGCAGGTTCAACTGGGGCCTGGAGGGTGGTGCAGAAGAGCTGTGATCCTCTCCTTCATCCCTGGTACTGGGCATCGGGCATAGTCCATGAGGGTCTGGCCCACGTACATGATGAAGGGCTTGCGGTTGGAGGATGGTATGTCAAAGTGGACCAGCTGGGAGAGGAGATCTTTGCTGGCTTTGATTGTGTCCCTTATCTTCCAAGAGAAAGTGTGGCTCTGTCCTCCGGTCTGCCTCTTCGCCTGCTTTCTGTGGGAGGTGGAGCTGGGGGTGGGGGTGGGTTGGTCTCTGGTGGCTGCCTCTTCTTGTTCCATCTGAGACAGGGGATCCTCCACATCCTCTGGCACGATGAGTGCAGCTGTGCGGGGGGGGTCTCTGTCATGGGGTCCTCCAAAGACACCTGCCTGGACATGGTAGCTGTCTCGTGGCTCTCTGTGGGCTGTCTGAGGGAGAGGGTTTTGACAGAGGGGCCTGCTCCTCAGTGGCGGATCTCACCCTCCAGGAAGCTGCACCTGGCCATGACATAGGTCTCCCGGTCAGTGAGCTTGACAGCGGCTGCCCGGATCTCCTTCAGGTGCAGTTGCCATACCAGGTGTGCATATGCTTCCACACCCCAGGAGGACATCTGAGTGTAGCCCAGACTCTCTGCCTTACTGTCTCCATGCTCCTGCTTTCCGCTTGGTGTCGTGATAGAGCCTGTGGCCCTTCTCCACAGGTACTCATTGTCTCCTCAGCTATTCCAGTACCTCTCCTCATGGTCTTGAAAATGGAGTACTGTTTTCCTCTCCCCATTCTCCTTGCCTTGCTTCCTTCCTCCTCTGCAGGGCTTCAGCGGCCTTCAGTAACAGGGCTTTGAAAGGCCTTGCGGGCTGGTTCCACCACCGCACCGCACAGGAGAAGCACCCAGCAGCACCAGCAACACCAAGCAGCAGGCACCAGCACGGAGAAGCACCACCACCACCACACAGCAGCAGCAGGAGACAGCACAGCAGTAGACACACAGGAGCACCACCAGCAGCAGCAGAAGCACCAGAAGCTTCAGAGTCAAGCCAGGGGGTTGGTTCTGTCCTTCTTTGCCAAGGCTGCAGGAGGCCACGGTTCCTCTTCCTTTCCGCCATGGTGTTCTCTACAAAGATGTCTCTGGCAACAGGTCCTTTCTCTGAAATGGTGACCATGCTTGTGGAGTGATCCTTTTATATCCGTGAGCTTATGCAATTCCATCCTCGCCTCCCCGCATGCACAGTGAACGCTTTGCATCCGCTACGCATCCGCTATGCATCCTATAGGTGTCCGTGATGCATCCACAGCATCCGCTACGCATCCGTTCCTTCCGCTATGCGTCCACTTTGCTGTTCTCCCCCAGAAGCCCTGCGGATGTGTCATCTGCTTCCATCCGCTTTCATCCCCTAGGCTTCCTACGGACGTCCGCTTTATATCCCCGCTACATCCTCCCCACGTCCATTCCTTTCCGTTGTTGTCTGCTCTGTTTATGCAAATTTGGGGCACTTTTAAGAGCAGATAACAATGGATGGAAAATTTGCTCATCTGCTGTTTCCTTTTTACATATGTTTTGCATCTGTTGGCCAGTGTGACCTAGCCTTAAGAATGCAGTATTGCAGACTAATTCTCTGCTCACTGCCAGCAGTTTGATTCTCACCTGTTCAAGATGGCTCAGCCTTCCATCCAGGGATGGGATTCAAATTTTTTAACAACTGGTTCTGTAGGCATGGCTTGGTGGGCATGGCTAGGTGGTCATGTGACTGGGTGGGTCAAAAGAGAGAAACTCTTGGAGCAGGGGGTTGGACTAGATGACTGATGTCCCTTCCAGCCCTGGACTGCTGTGCTGTTTCAAATCATCCTCTGAAGCTGCACCTAGTGCCAGGGTTTGTGGTCCTTCCTTCCTCTCCTTTTTCTCTCCCTCCCTCCCTCTATCCATCCATATCTCATTTCCCTTTCCTCTTTCTCCCTTCCTTCCCTCTTTCTTTTTTCTCTTTCTTTCTCCCCTCCCTCCCTCCCTCCCTTCTTTCTTTCTTTCTTTCTTTCTTTCTTTCTTTCTTTCTTTCTTTTTCTTTCTTTTTTTTCTTTCTTTCTCCCTCCCTTCACTTTCTCCCTTCGTTTCCTCCCTCCCTCTTTCTTTCATTGTTTCTCCCCTACCTCCCTCTTTCTCCCTTCTTTTCCTTTCTTTTTCTTTCTCCCTTTCCCTCCTCCCTCCCTCCCTCTTTTTTTCTCCCTCCCTCCCTCCCTCCTTCCCTCCCTTCCTTTCTTTCCACCCCCAAGCCCTGTTTTGGACCTAGTAAGCTTCCCTGCAACCTCCTGGGAGCAAAAATGGGATGTGGGGGGGGAGCACCCTCCGTGCCCTGTTATGTGCCTAGGAGGCCTCCCTGGAACTTCAGGACCACTAAAACAGGGTGCGGGGGGCACTGCTGCACCCCCATGCCCTGTTTTGGGCCGAGCAAGCCTCCCGGCATTTTCCTGGGAGCCAGAACTATGTGTGTGGGAACTCCTGGGAGGGGAAGAGAGGGCCAGCTGGTCTTCGGAACTACAGTTTGCCCAAACCAGCTGAATCCCATCCCTATTTCCATCCTTCTGAAGTGGGTAAAATGAGGACCCAAACTGTTGGGGGCCAGAGGTTTACTCTGTAAACCGATTAGAGAGGGTTGTAAAGCACTGTGGTATATAAGCTTATGGTATATTGCAATTCTTAATACTTAAAAGATTCTGTGCTTCCATCTGCTTGGACCAAAGTTCTGATATTCTGTTTGTTAATGTCCTCCTCAAATTTGTGGGCTCATTACATGGGTGATTTTTGTGAATTGCTCCCAGGAAAGTAGATTCTCCAAATATTTCTCAAAGGCAGAAGTCCCACTTAGCAATGATCATATAATTGCTGGTGGGAAATCTCCTGGATGGAGTTTTCCCCTTGTTACTTCTCATGGATTGAATGTCAGCACAGAAAATCAAGGAGTCTGCTCAGCCTTGAAGAGACAATTCACTCTGTAGGGTCTTTGGTACACTCTGAGCTTGATTGTTTTCTTTCATATATTTCATTACCAAACTAGGTAACATCACCAGTATAAGTAAGGGAGTAAGGTTTGTTCTTATTTTATGTGCTAGTGGCTTTCCCTAACAGCATAGGAGGGAATGGTCTTGATTGGGCTTGTTTGCTTCTTGATTGTTGGTGTAATGTGAATCATGGTGTGAATCTTTGCTTATCTCTCTCACAATCTCTCACAAAATCCTTAGCTACCTCTTTGCTCCCTATTTATATACAGGAAGACTACCAAGGAAGTACCAAGGAGAAAACCATGCCCTCATCAACCTACTACTGCATATAAATAGAGACCACACTAGCACTGATGATGTTACTTATTTGGGTAATAAAACATCTACAAGCAAGCAACCAACCATGTCTAGGAAGCACAAAAGGAATGTATAGCATTGTTTGTTTGTGAATATCATCTGGTCATTTCTTTTGCTTTCAGCAGATGACACTCTTGCTTCATTTAACACTACTCATCATCTTCTTAATTTTTTCCCTGTGAGTTTTTTTAACATTATCAACCAAAGCAGGAAACTATTAAAATTGAAGAGAAAGAAAACAGAAACTCTGTATTCTGACTGCATTGCAAACTTTATACAATGGGCGGGGGTAGGGGGGAGTTTAAGATTATTTTCCCCTGAAAACACATTCAGTTCTTATGCCTACCTTTTTTCCAGAAAGAATTTATTCTACCTCTGCCCTTTCTAAAACTTAATTAATTTCTCCTCCAGAAAAACAGGGCTACTTCTCTAAATATTTTCCAGGATTATTAAGATATTATTTTACCTTACATTTTGGGATGGCCACTATTGCTCCTCCACAAAGTTGTGGATTGATTGGTACTTGTATTCTAGCATAGTAGAGGCTGATGAGTAGCAGGCTGAAATGAAGTAAACAAACAAATGAAAAATGTATTTTACTTACACTGTGCCAGTAATATTTTATAGAACAATTCTTCAAATATACACGATTTCTCTGTCCAGAAACAACTTGAAAGCTATGTGAACTTAGAAACCACATGGGAGGGAGGGAGGGAGGGAGGAAGGAAGGAAGGAAGGAAGGAAGGAAGGAAGGAAGGAAGGAAGGAAGGAAGGAAGGAAGGAAGATCACAAATCAGGTGATGTAATATGGGAATGTTCTTGGAAAACAGGTGGAAGAAATGGGAACAGTTGGATGAGAGACAGCTTAGTTCACAGGAGGAATGTCAGCTTGGTAAACATCTCAGAAGAGACCCTCCCTAGTTTCATAGGCTGTAAAGGCAGGGGACTTGCAATACTCTGTAATGTAACCTTACAATATAGTAATATAGCCTTACAATATAGTAGTATTAGTTTGTGGTCATATTTCCTATCTAGACTTCTTAGGAAGGCTGCAAGGTAACTGCATAATCAATGCCTGTTAAGTATACAAGCTGCTCTGAAGAAAGGGTAGTTGGGGAGGTTGGAGAAGGAAATTGAGGAGACATCAGTTTCCAAGTGACAAAGAAATATCTCGGTTAGATATTTTATTTTGTGTGCTATTTGATTTGGACTGCTAAGGTTCTAGTCATACTATTTATGTTCTCAACTGTTGTTCCTGAACACTGAAGGACTGAGAAGAATTGACTTTTTCTCCTCAAGCAGCTCCTCAATATCTTGGTGAATCCAGTGTTGCTTTCTATTACTGCTATTGAGCTTCCCATGTCTTTGTCTAGACTCTAGAAGGATTGCTGCAACAATGCTAATGAGACACCGAAAGTAGAATGCATATTCCTAGACATTTCAGTTTTTGAGGGCTGAAAGAAGAAGTGTTACAAATTAAGTCAAAGGGTTAAGATTCTGATTGATGCAATGTAAAATGGTAGAGGTGTCAACAATGAATTTGCCTTCTGTCTTCTGTAAATTGGATGATGTTCTGTTGAACATGGAATGACAATCTTTATCTGAAGAACACAGGAACCTTGGTTATCCTTATATGTCAATCCCATTTTCACGCTTCCATGTCAATTACCCATATGTAATTTTTCTTCTAATATGAAGAGGGTGAACCTCATTTTGATCATTCTAACAATAGTGCTGCATTTAGCTTTTCTGCTTTTGTGTGTGTGTGTGCATCTGTGTGTGTGTGTGTGTGTGTGTGTGTGTGTTTCCAAATACAAGCTCAATGAAGATTCCATTTCAGTTCAAGGCAATTTCATATTCGAGGCAGGTACAATTCAGTCACTGTGAAATAAAGGTGAGGAACTAGCCACCTGGCAGATATTATTAAAGAATAATAATGGAATAAGCACCTGCAACAGCAGGGAAGAGGGTTTTTTACAACTCAGAGCTTTCTCAGGAAGAGACCCGGATCAAAGTCCACACAGTTCTGAGCAGGTTGGAGAAGAATGGAAGAGGTTCAGGGTAATTACATCTCAGAATTTCTCGGGATATATCTAGTAGTTTAGAAAATTATAGCTTTAATTTGGCAATATTCTGTCTATTAGGTGTGAACAAATAAAGGATTGGACTTGTCTCTGTCAGCTACAAATAGACAGAAGCATTCTTTAAGTTCAAAGCACAGATGAGTTTATTAGTTAGCATGAATTAGCATTCATTTATTAATGCTAAGTTGGTGCTAGATAAGGGGCAAAGGCATTCATAGGGGTGGGGTTGACCTTTTGCAGCAATGCATTTACTCCAAGCTGATGGCACATTTAACCTTGCCTTCCAGTCCAGCTTATTCTTATCCTACAGTCTTTGAACTTGGGCCAGGTATTCTCAGCTAACATGACCAGTAGCAATGGCAGCCCAAATCCATAATTCAGTAATTACTAAACATTGGTGTATTCAGCCACAGGGCAACGGCCTTGCTTTACAACCCTAATGCAGTCGCAGGCTTTTTGATCAACGAGAGAGTCTTCGAAGCAGTGGCTAGGGCTGTCATGAAGTGATCGAGGTTCCTCAGTTCTGGGGTATTAACGTTGTGGACATTACCCTCCATCTGGTGGCTGCTCCTTCTAGGGCCAGGATGACAACTCGCACTTGGGCCCCCTGATTCGGGAAGTTCTTCCCATATTCTTGCATATAGGTGAGGACTTGCGCCAGGAAGAATCCCAGTTTCTGGGGGTCCCCATCAAATTTCACCCACAAGGGTGGGATCTTTCTCTGCAATTGTATGTCTCTGGGTTGGCCCTGCTCTGGAGAGGCAAGGGGTAGAGTACCTGGCACTGCTGCTGGTCCTCCAGCTTGTTCCATTGCTCGATCATTCTCAGCTGAATCAGGGGTGACAGCTTGGGTTCTTTCAATTTCTGGTTCACTCGCTCTTCTTCGTCGGTGACCTGTTTCATCCTTCATATTGAGGCCCTCCAAGGCTTCCTTCATGAGACGATTTATGTACCATTTCAGTTGGTAATCAGTCAATGGTTCCACAACCCATTCTTCCTGATCAGAAAGAGCCTCCAGCTCCATTTTCCACCTGTGTTTCTGGTTACCACGGGTGAGGGTTACTCCCTTGGTTCTTCCATCCCAGCTGTCTCTCTTTCCTACACCTATAGATCGTTGGGCTTCATGGAATTTTTGCAGGCAACTTTGATGTCTTCAATGGGATACACAAAGCCAGTGTCTGGCTGGGTAGATGTCAAAGTTTCTCCCCAGCATTCGGCTTCCCCTTGCTTTTTGCTGTGTTCAGACATTTTTGTAGGAACCCCACGGTAGAGTAAAGTTCTTTTTTGGAAGGAAAAAAACCCTCTCTGGGTTGACCACTATTTTATGTAAGGTCCAGACTCTCTCCCTTCAAATGAAAGAATAAACTTCTGAAAACTGGTTACTTCAAAAGGAATTCTTTATTGAAAAGGAAGTTATCCAGGTACTAATCAAAGCAGGGTCTAATATGCCTCCAGCATAGATAAAGGGAGTTAGAACCCCTCCCCTCATTCTTATGTGGATTTAGTCAATACAAAGAAACAACATGTTAATTCCTATCTTTTTTTTCTGGGAACATAGCTTAGAAAGGTTTCCCAGGAAGTTTCTTTTGGAATTTTTATGGCCCTTTCTTCTCTTGCTGTCTCTCCAAGAGGTGACAAGTTTCCAGGCATCTGGGCTCCAGTCACCAGTTGTATATCATGTGCAAGTTACACAGATTCAATACAAGAATTAAGATATTCAGGTTATATCAAAAAGGATTACTTGCACCAACTCCCCCCCCCCTTTCTTCTTCCATTGCAGAATGGCAGATACACGGATCTGACAGTCATCTCTTTTGCCAAAGGACTCTGCACAGCTCTAGAGTGAGATATGTGAAAGATGCCCCAATTGTCAGCCTTCAATATTTTCTTCCGTTGCTTTGCATCTTTCAACTGTCATAACTAATGGGGGGAGGAGGGGGGACATGATTATAGGAAGCGAGCTGGGGGTTTCACAAAACAGAACTGTATAAGTTGGGGGGGGAGTTTCTTGCTTAGACTTCTATCCTATGCTATGCAAAATCGCAACTCTTTTTTAAATATGCCAAGGTCAACAGACAGAGGCCTTAACACTACCTGAAGATGCTCACATGATGCTATACACAACTTTTAATTGGATGAGCCAATTGAAATATTGGGGATGGGAACATTGTCATCACTTTGTATATGTTATTTATGCGCTCATTTTCTCAGATTTAAAATTCTTTTGTTGCTACCACTTGATTTCCAGTAAAAGATATCTTTTCTCTGATTAATGGAGTCTAAGTATTTCTTTCTTGGATTTTGAATGGAGCACCATCTGACATTATTCTGAATCTCAATTTACCAGCCCACCCAAAGAATTACCAAACTTTGAACATAATGTCTAATCCAGCCAGCGACCAAGAAGACCTGGGAGTGACTGGAGGACCAGATTCCCTGTTGTTAGAGGTGGCAGGGGAAGGCGACTTATTAGCAGAATTAAGTCTTGGTGAAAAACCAGCTGTAAAGCCCAAATGGTCTCTGGGAGTCATCTGGAAAGATCCTGAGGAAAAGTCTCCTCCAGGAATGACCACTACCCATCGATGTGGAAGAGAAGAGCCATGGCAAGAAAAGGAAAGAAGGATTTTTTTTACTAACTCAAGCCCTGCATCTTCTAAATGAAGCTGTTGGAAAAATTCAGACTGATCAAAGGTATGAGGGGGAAGAGGGGGAGGTAGCCCCAGCCAGAAGAACCAGAGAAGCTACCCCCATAAATCAATCTGGGCTGGCGCAACAGGCAGCAGAAGCCCAGGGGCCCCCAGTGGGGGGAGTAATTGCCAGAAGGCATAGAACTCCAAAGGTGCCTCCATTGGAAGTAAGATATGGAGGAGATCCCAAGGAGTTAGGATTCTTCCTGGCACAAGTCTGGAGCCATATAGAGGAATATGGGCAGGATTTTTCCTCGGAAGCAGCCAAAGTTAGATGTGTGACCAGAGCTCTGGAGGGAACCACTGCAAAGTGGATGGTGTCTTTGCATAATGATAATCCCCCCCAACTGTTGAATTATAACCTGTTCATGACAGCTCTGCGTGCCAGATTTGAAGATCCACTTGCTGAACGTAAGGCTAGAATTAGGATGAAAACCATAAATCAGGGGTGGAGATCAGTGGCCAATTACACCCAGGAATTTAGAGAGCTGGCATGTCATATTCAAGGCTGGTTCCAGGGAGTCCTGATAGAAGCTTTTAAAGATGGTTTGAATGAAGATGTTTATCAAAGCTGTATTTTCAGAAAAGACCCCAGTGAGCTGTAGCTGTGGTATGTGCTGGTAGCAGAGGTGAAAATTGATTTGACCTGAAACAGATGCCGGGGGGGCCTTGGTTGGAGCAAGTCCTCCCCCACCAGCCCTTGAGAAGTCTTAAAACCTCAAAAGGAAAGGCTGGCGGCAAAACCCAAGACCACTGCATGCTTCCAATGTGGGAAGGAAGGTCACCAGGCTGCAGACTGCCGTGCCAAGCTGGAGCCAAAGGGGGTGCCAGGAGGAGGAAGAAAACCTGAAAAACCTTCAGTAAAGCCTCACAAAACAGTGCTTAAAGCAGAGGATGTTTTAGAGATCTCTCCTCCAAAAGGAGAGGAGCTTGGAACTCCAACCTCTTCTGAAGAGAGTGAATCCGAATTGGGAAGTCCAAACAAGGGTCCTATGACCATTCCAGTGAGATTAAGGGGACCCACATCAGAAGCCAAAGGGGAAAAGTTGGTCTTGCTAGACTCTGGGTATACAAGGCATGTAATCAGGTTGGAGGTAGTAGAGAAAACAGGCTTAAGGCTAAAGACTTTAAAAATGCCCATAGCATTTTGCCAACTGGATAGATCAGTAGCTGGGGGCGGCCCTGCACATTTCTTAATGGAACCAGTAGAAATGATGATGGGGAAGCATAGAGAGACTTTGTGTTTTATTGTGGCTCCTGGGATGCAGCGCACCCTAATACTGGGTTTTCCCTGGCTCCAGAAATGGAACCCTCACATCGACTGGAGGAGGGGATCATTGTGCATACATACTGACCAATGCCCAGAAGGGGAGTGGCAATCTCAACTGAAACCCAAGAATCCCACAGAACTGGCCTCCAATGGCACCAAGAATCTGAGGGGGAAGGAGAAAATTCCAGAGGAATATTGGGATTTAAAGGAGGTATTCAGTGAGAAGGCTTCGGATGAGCTCCCCCCCATCGCTCAACAGATTGCTGAATTGAAATTTTTCCAGGAGTGAAACTCCCAAAACCAAAACTGTACTCGATGACACTGCGGGAGCTAGAAGAGCTGCGGTCATTTATTGATAAAAATTTGGAACATGGTTTCATCCAACTTGCTAAGCCCCAAGTAGCGGCCCTAGCGTTATTCTGTGAGAAGAAAGATGGCTCTCTGTGTTTGTTTGATGAGTATAGAAACCTCAACATCACTTTGGTAGAGAATGTGTACCCCCTCCCCTTGATGAAGGATATGTTGGCTCTCTTAGCCAAAGGGAAATTTTTTTCAAAACTTGACCTCAGAGAAGCTTACTACTGAATTCGAATTAAGGAAGGGGATGAATGGAAAACTGCTTTTAACTGTCTAATCAGGTGTTTCCAATTCAACGTTCTTCTGTTTGGCCAATTGGGAGCCCCTGCAGTATTCATGCAAATGATCAATCAGGTGTTGCATGAACATTTATACAAGGGGGCATTGGTTTATCTTGTGATATCTCTGTGGAGACTCGTGATGAATATGTGAAACTAGTGCATTCTCTAGAGCAGGGGTGGGGAACTATGGCCCTTTTATGATTTGTGGATTTTTACTCCCAGAATTCCTGAACCAGCATGTTTGACTCAGGAATTCAAATAATGGAAGCAGGGGTGGGATTCTCCAGGTTTAACAACTGGTTCAGTGATTGTGTGAGCAGCACTTGAGTAACACAACTGAGAAGCAGCCATCCGCTATGCTGGGCTAATCATCTGAGAAGATATAGGTAGGTATAAAGTGTAGGGATGGGCGGGCAGGCCCACATGATAGTCACAGTGAAGCAGTTCATTGCCAGCTGATTTTTGGAGCAAGGGTTTTGGCCAAACTGGGCCGAACTGATAGAATCCCACCCCTGAAGTCCACAAGTCATAAAAGGACCATGGTTCTTTATGGTTCTTATGATCATATTAGTAATTGCTCATGTCATAATTTACCAGCAACATTAAAAAAAAAATTGAAAATGGAGATATCAAAAGGCTTTGAGACTTCCAAACACAAGCCAATAAACATTTAGCCTGATATGACTAATAAGCTAGCTATGATTATTTTTACAAAGAAATAAATAAGAACAATTGACATTACAGCAGCTGGAGACAGGATGGTTAACAAGAAAGAAATAGAGGTTGAGGAAATCTGGCAAAATAAAGACAAAATGATGCCAAGAGTGCCTAGTGGCCTTGGTGCCATACCAAGAGTTCTAGAAAAGCACTTGGATACAGAATGAATGGACAGAATATTGTTCAATTATCAAAAGTTGTATTATTTGGAACAGAACTTATGTTATGGTAGGATAGTTAATTATCCTAGATCCTTGGGAAAGATCCACAGTTCCAAAGTATTATAAAAGTTATTAAAATATGATAAATGAGCAAAGCCACTCTTCTAGCACTGATAATGTCATCTAGTTAGATAGTGAAACACCTGCAAGAAAACAATATAGTTCAGAGAGCATCAAGGACTCCATAGTTCAACCCTGAGCTACAAATATTATCTTCTATTGATGGAAAAGGTATTCTAGACAAAATAGAAAGAAAAATAGATGGATAGATCGATTGTCAAGTGCAGGAAATCAGGAGTCCAGACAGTTCAAGTGAATATATAATTTATTGTATGCTAAAGTTTTCTGCAAGAATTTGAACTACTAATGGTCAAAGCAAATTAGCAATAGATAAGAGTCAATGGAATTTAAAGTAGGCTGGACTTAGATATGTGAAGGGGCTTGAAACTGATGATAATTTTGACCCCTCCCTTGGGTTCAGCCTGGGTATCTTCTGCATTGATTGATGGAATTATCCTTGTTTCCTCTGAGAACATTATTCCATCACTCTCATGGCAAAATTCAGCATAAGTAGTAAAAAAAAATCTGCATCTGGGATACCCTCTGGAAAAATAGTTTTATTGAATAGGATGTTCATTCTACAACTGCATTATGAAAATTGCTACACTTGTATCCAGTTAAGGTTATTTATTACCAAAGCCCATTCCTTGATTCATCATTGAATACCCCAGGAAGTGAAACTTCCATAAACCAATATGATTGTGACCACAGTGAGCAAAAAGAAAGGGCATATTAAATTGTCAGCCAGTTGTAACAGTTTGGGATTAAAATACTAGGAAGTCAATGTTTCCTGTAGTTTCTTAAGATAAAATCATACATCTGTAAAGTCTTTTAAATCTACAGCTAGAACAAAGGAAATGTTTCAAAGGAAGCTTGAAGCTTCATGCAGAGAGTAAGGAAAACCCAGTGTGAGAGAGGTTAATAAAGTGGTATCTTTGTTAGATACTCTTGTCAGGGAAAGAAAACAATTCTTTCTGTTTTCATAGTTGAACTCTTCATTCTGATGATCTCAGACACAATTTGGTCTTTCCAAAACTCACCAGGAAACGTTAAGAAGGCTGGAAATTGTCTCAAAGAAATCTCTGAGCCCAGGTACCCTAAACAACTGGGATGAGTTTTGCCAGCTTTATGTCTTTATTTTGAAGTACAAAGGAGCAGACAGTTGCAACTACTGAATACCACAACCTTTGCAAGATTGAAGTGTCTGCTTCTCTGTAGGCAAAAGATGACCTCTTTAGCTCTTGTGGATGCAATGAAGATTTAAAAGTTTTTCAGAGATGATGTTTAAGACTTAGATTCTTGGAAGATGCCAAACTTTTGCATCCACGTAACTAAATGGGTTCTGATGTGCAAGTAGTGTCTGCATATGTGGCTATATATACTTCCATACAAATATATAGAGTGGTACCTTTGGTACTTGTCTGCTTCAAAACTCATTGAATTTGGTTCTCAAAACATTTTGACATGAAAATGTCCCAGTACTCGGCCTTTGTTTACTACTTGACACAGTGCTATAGGAAGAGGGGGATAGCTGTGGAGAACAGACAGGAAGTCAGCCATGCTAAGGAAGGTTTCTGCAAAAGGAGGGAGACAGCCACAGAGCACAGATAGGAAGTCGGCCATGTTGGGACAGTCACTAACATAGGAAAAGTTTTTCCTGGCTGAAACAAAGAGTCATGTCACATGGTTCTTTAGGGCTGCTCCTTTTAAGTACTTGTTGCACTTTCCAGAATGAATTAATGCTGAGTACCAAGATACCACTGTACTTTTTATTTTTATTCCTATTCTTTTAAAAATTATTATTTATCTGGGGTTTCAGGCAACGTATAGAACAATTGGTTCAAATTCAAACTAAGAATTAAATGGCTTGAAAGTAGAGCTTTCTTATCTCAATGCAATATATTACCCATGATATTAATTTTTCCCAGCACAGAGAACATTACAGGTAACTTTTCCTAAATATGTCTTTGTTTTCATTTTTTTAAATGTAAGTATGTACATATACATACATGTCCTTTTTCAGCCAAGATATTTAGAGGCAGAGAGTTTTATTCATGCTGAAAATGAATTGTGTCTGGGCAGTTCATGAAAGCAAATCTGCACCGTGCCCAAAGCCCTGTCATGAAACAAAATGTATTATTTCTGCCTATTTTGTCATTTTGTTTTCTGACTCACTTGGTGACATTTAGAAGGACACAGTCCATGATCCAGAAAACTGCTGCAGGGGCAAAACTAGCATAACAGTTTTATAACTACATATGAAAAACCAAACATATGTGATTATTCAAGTGCATTCTGCAGAGTCCGTGCAGACTTAAATGGATAATCATTTCATTGTGACACTGAAAATTACAATAATCACAGTCACAGCTTTTCAGTCTTATTTCTTTTCAGTCCATTATGGGGCTTCTTCCAACAAGCAAAATTGATGCTTGCTTCACTGACAGAAAAGGACAAATGTATTGACATGACACACAATGCTCCTTGCCAAATAATTAAATCATAGCATGATATAAATCTAAGGGTGCTTGGTGGTTGATAGCACTTCTCTCAAGAAACCTGAAAATCATAAATTCCATGCTTAATATTTATGGCATTTATGTTCAAGACTGGAGGCAGCTGGGAAGAATGGGCTGTTAGGTTTAACTGGCAGTTTTAACTCCTTGTGTGCTGCTTTGTAAAGATAATACACATCATTGTTCCTGTTCAAGCCTACAAAGACATGAACAATTTTCCATCAGTAAATTTTTTCCTCTCCAAACTGTCATATTGAGAAGCTGATTTCCATGAGTATAGCAGATTGTGTTCCATGAGGAGTTTGTGTACAGTAGTATATGTGAAGGTCTCCCTTCACTATCAAGTTTATGGCTAACATAAAGTGTGTTCCATGTTCAGGTTGACAGTGAAGATTTCCACTGTAAATAATTATACTTCTTATGTAGTATGTAAATAATTATATCTCTTCACATGATTTATAGGACAAAGGAAACTGCAGCATTCCCTTCACTTCAAGCTGGTTCATCTAACTGGTAAATCCTATTGACTGGACCATGTAATCATGAAAGTTACCCTTCCATCCATGTCCTCAGTGCTGTAATAAGGTTTTTGATGGTGTTATTCCAGTACTGATAATCAGGCACATAGCTTGGAGATAACCTCTTAATACTGTGAACCAGACACTGTTAAATATTTATTGGGTGAAAGAAAGGCCAAATAAATTGAAAAAGAACATGCAATAATCATGTAACATAAACAAGGAATGTAGCCATGAGTGGGATTTCTTTTAGCAGGATAGGTAATTTTTGTGTAGTTTGCATTTTCCAAGAATTCAGCCTAATTCACATTTTTCTCTAGACTGCTACCCAGATGGGAAAATTCATTCTTTGGCTTTTATCATATTCTAAACTGTGCAATATATCATAAAAATACATTAAAAGTACACCTAGGTTTAAGTGATGTCATCATGCCATGAATATTTGGTCCTTGTAGGATATGAGGGTCTGGATAGGGAACAATTGGCTTCAATTGAACTATGGCAAGACTCAGTGGTTCTGGGTTTTGGGGCCTTTCACTTCTAGGATTATGCCTTTTGGTGCTAGATGGGGTTGCACTGCCCCAGACAGATACAGTGTACCATATAGAGGTCCTCCTGGACTCGTGTTTGTACCGAAAGAGTAAATGGCATTCATGACTAAGAGTCTTTATACAGCTTCCTCTTGTGTGTTAGCTGTGCCCATTCCTAGATTTTTTTTGGGGGGGGGGCTCTACTCACACTCACTCATGCTCT
>BHFT01042358.1:0-63453 GCA_004320025.1 Laticauda laticaudata
CCCCCCCAAAAAAATAAAAAAATATTTGATTTTTGAGGTCGATGAAGATAGTTTTTCACACCACCCACTGTAGGGAAAGCCTCTTCTGAAGATTACAACTGCTTTTCTGGAGGTGAAGAAGGTGGTTGGACTAGAAGACCTCCATGGTCTCTTCCGATTCTAATGGAAGTGGGATGCCCTGTTGAGAAAAACTAACCCTGATTGAAAGCTAGACTCGCCCCAAGCGGGGAAACCTGGGATTTCTTTAGCTCCGCTGGCCCAGCACCCCATGGAAAGTCCCTAGTGGGAAAGAGCAGGAATTTCGGTGAGCCTGACAAAAGGCGCGGTTAATTGAAATCTGTTTAAGTTTCTAGTCCTCTGTGAGTTTCCCCGGAATGAAACTTCTGCTGCATCCAACGGGCCTTTAAGGGAGGTATCTCACTCCCCAGCAGGTAAGCCCAGAATCACTTAAGCAATTTTGATGTTTGGTGTTAGTTCTCAGCTTAACGGCCGCAAGCAAGCCCAGCATTTCTGTGGCAAAGCGAGACGTTTGGTGAAGTGAGTTTTTGACCCCCGTTGGGCAACCGTTTCTGGTCACCGTCGCTAACCGAATGGCCGCAGCTGTTCAGTGAGTCATACAGTTGTTAAGCGAATCTGGCTTTCTGATGTTGACTTTGCCCGTCAGAAGGTCGCAAACAAGGGAAACCAGGGGTCTCTGGGCGATGCTGTGGCCGTCCATTGCCAAGGGTCAGAATGTGGGTCAGGTCAGAGGAAATGGTCGTAAGTGTGAAAAGCGGTCGCAAGTTATTTTTTTTCCCAGGGGGCGGCGTGGTAACTTGGAACGGTCACGAAGTGAACCATTGTAAGTCGAGGACTCCCTGTGTGGGGGGAGGGGGGAGCAAGCTGCAAAACCCACTTCCGCAAGGCAAGACACGGGAGAGGCCCCTGCCTGCAAGGGACGCCCCCAAAAGGAGGAGCTGGGGGGCAGAAATGAAGCCACGCACTCCCCTCCCCATGCAAGATTTGGTACCCTCAGGCAGCTGTTTCCCCCTTCCTTCCTTCCTTCCTTCCTTCCTTCCTTCCTTCCTTCCTTTTTTCCTTCCTTCCTTTTTTCCTTCCTTCCTTTTTTCCTTCCGTCCTTCCTTCCTTCCTCCTTCCTTCCTTCCTTCCTTCCTTTCTCTCTCTCTCTCTCTCTCTCTCTCTCTTTCTTTCTTTCTTTCCCTGGTCCTGTGCCTTTCTTGAACTCTGGTCTCTCCACCTGGGCAGATCCACTCTCCAGCTAGAGAGATCCATTCTGCACCTTGAGATCTATTCTGCCCCTGCAGATCCATCCTGCATCTCGAGAGATCCATTCTCCACCTGGAGATCTCTACTCTGCACCTGGAGAGATCCATTCTGCGCTTGGAGAGATCCATTCTGCGCTTAGAGAGATCCATTCTCCACCTGGAGAGATCCATTCTCTACCTGGGCAGACCCATTCTGCCCCTGGAGATCCATTCTGCACCTTGAGATCTATTCTGCGCCTGGGCAGATCCATTCAACTACCGGCGGTGGGAGGGTGGAGAGGGAGGATCTCTTCTCCTCTCCGGATCTCCGACTCCCCCAGCGGCTCCTCGCCGCTCCGCCCAGCCGCGAAGGAAAAAAAAGAAAGAAAAAAGAAGGCCGGGCCGGGCGCCGAGACAGGTGCGCTCCGGAGCCGCCTCCCCGCCGGGCGGGGTCCTCCGCGCAAACCTGCGCTGGGCTCGCCCTGCGCGCTTCCGGGGCTTGCGCGCTGGTTGCCCACCCGGGCCCCAAAGGGAGGCAGGTGAGCAGCTAGGGCGCGTTTGGAGAGGGGCGCACGGTTGGGGAAGAACGGGGTGGGAGGGTCTCCAGATGTTGATTTGGGGGGGCAGTGGAGCATCCCCCCCTTCCTCTGCCCGTCCCCTCTCTCTTGCAGGAGGTTCCCGAGCGGGGCTTTAGGATGGAGAGTGTGTGTGGGGAGGAAAGTTGGCGCACCTTTTCTGGCCCCTTGGAAAGGGCGCCGCTCGCAGAGGCGTCTCCGTTTTACCTCGCTGGACAGCCCCCCCCCCCTTTGCTTTCCTCTTAAGAGAGTGGGGAGGGGGCTCCGAGGTCTTTGGGGCACCCTCACCCCCAATTCCGTCCCCGGAGAAGTCCTGGGAGGGATTCCCCGGCTGCGGGGGGGGGGGTGAGAAGGGGTCCCCTTTTGTTTGGCCCGGAGAGAAATTGCAAAGAAATTCTCCGTGGAAGGACTGGCCTTCAGAAATGGTGGGTTGCTCCAACACTGAAGAGATTGGACAGCCATTGGTCTGAAATGGACCAGGGTTTCATTGCTTGAGCAGAGGGTTGGACTAGACGACCTCTAAGGTCCCTTCCAACCCAATTCTGATTGATTTATTGATAATGCTACACTATTGCTCCACCACTGGAGGTTTTCAAGAAGAGCTTGGACAGCCATTGGTCTGAAATGGTCTAAGGTCTCCTGATTGAGCAGGGGGTTGGACTAGATGACCTCCAAGGTCTCTCCCAACCCTATTCTGATGGATTGATACCTGTACACTGTTGCTTCAATACTGGAGGTTTTTAATCAGAGCCAAATGGTCTTGGGTTTCCTGTTTGAGCAGGGGGTTGGACTAGATGACCTCTAAGGTCCCTGCCAACCCTATTCTGATTGATTTATTGATAATGATGTACTGTTGCTCCAACCCTGGAGGTTTCCAAGAAGAGCTTGGACAGCCATTGGTCTGAAATGGTCTAAGGTCTCCTGCTAGATGACCTCCGAGGTCCCTTCCAACACAGTTATTCTGTTTATTCTCCAACCGCCCAAAAACGAGGCAGGAAAACGGAAGCCTTTCCCACAGGGGAAGAAGGAAGAAAGGGAAAGCAAGGTTTGCATGCCTAAGGCAGCCAATCTTCAGGCTGGGGTGGGGGGGGGATGTTGTTTCCTAACCCAGGGGAGTTTCTGCCATGCCCCAACCTGCCCGTCATGTCCCATGTCAAATCTGAGTCCCTCCAAAGCCTTAGAAGGAATGCAGGGTGGGGTCAACACAATGCAGGCTCCCTCTGCAGTGGTTGTGTGTGTCCCTCCAACACAATGGCTCCAGGCAAAATTGTGCCTTTGGTAGAAATGGTGGGGTTAGGAATGATAAAGTAACAAATGTCAACTGCCTGCAAAGAAAATCTATATGAAATAAAATGTTTTTACGGATGGCGTTTTGCACCAGCAAGATTTGGCAAGGATGTTTTTAAGGACATGTCTGCTACGTGTTGGAAATGTAATCAGATATCAGCTTCATACTACTATCCCATGTGGTGGACATGCCCAAAGGCAAAAAAAAAAAAGTATTGGACAAAAATACACACATGGTTGGGGGGAAGAAAATAGTAAAGCAAGATCAAAAGCCAGAAATATTTTTGTGGGCTTATCTTACCAGAAAAGTGTAATAAAGGGAATACGTATGTAATTTTTATGTGTATTGACTTGTAGCTAGAATTGTGTTTGCATAACAGTGGGAAAATGAAGATACCCTTATGGATGAAAATGTTATTTAAAAAAAAAAATTACAGTGTGCAGAAATGGATTAAATTCAAAATTTAGGAGATGGAAAAAAAACCAAATACTTTTTAACATAGGATTTGTTTTATCAATCGCTAACTAGCAGAAGCAGGAGTTAGAAACATAAAAGCAAAAGGAAATGATTAACTACATTGAAGATTTACTAAAATAGATATGCAAATATTATTATGTTATTATTAATGTTATTAATGTTATAAATATGTTATGAATATTATAAATACTATGCATAACATATACATGTTATGAATATTATTACTATTTTTCAAAAATAACTGTACTCGGACAAACACACTATATAATTATGTTTAGTAATAATATTTTTTTAAAAAAAGAACGGGGATGGGAGGCCACCAGGAGATAACTTCGATCCAGAAGTTGAAAATTATCCTGGAAAAACAGAACATCAAACGATGATTATATTGCTAGCAAGGAAACTAGCTGGATCTGCAGTTGGCAAGAATCCTTGTCTCTCCAATTAGCGTCCAACTACTGGCCGTACCTATAGAGTAGAAAAATGAACATTTTAAATTATTTTGCATAGAGATTGGACAATGAAGGGAGGCCTTAGAGAACTGTTGCCTCACAATCAGAGGGCTGTGAGTTCAATTCTAGATAGAGGCAGATATTTCTCTCTCTGAGCACAATGAGAATATGTTTGCCGAACAAAAACTCCCCACTGGTGATAGGAAGAGCATCTGGCCAGTAAAACACTCGGTTCCATTCAGTTGCTCAGACTCCACCCTGCAAAGAATTATGGGATGGTTAAAAGAAGAAGAAGATGATGATGATTGGACAATGAAAGGTGGGGTGTCACTCTCTTCCCAAGCGGTCCCTTCGTTGTTTAACTTGGCCTTTCTCCAACTTGGGCACTTGAACACGGATGGGCTTCAATTCCCAGGATTCTGACCAGCTGGGGGATTCTGGGAGTTGAAGTCCACCCACCTTTCCAAGTTGGAGAAACTCTTTTTTTTTTTAACAAAAAAGATTGTTTTTTTGTTTAAAAAAAAAAAACTGGATTGCCACATCGGCGCTAAGTAATGTGTGGCTTCTCCGCCGTGCCACCCGGGCTACCCCGGCAGGGCTTCAAAAGGAGAAGTTCAGGGAGGTGCCTGGAGTGTGTGCAAAATTGCACAACTGTTGTGTGCAAGCAAGACTCGCCCCTTGACTGACTCTTGTGGACGAGAGCTGTTGCAGCTGTGCCTCGCCCCAAAGCCAGCCGCCCCATTCCAAAAAAGGCTTTGCCAATGCCGAGTTCATCTCTTGTAAACCATGTTGGGTTGTTGCACACACGCAGGCAGACACAACCCTGCAAATCAGGAGTGAGATGGCGATTTGTGCCTCGCTTAGCCTGAACTTGTTTTAATTAGTTCCTCTGGTCTGCTTGGGAGGGGTTGTTTTGTTTGAATGGCCCCCGATTTTCTCCCTGTTTAAATGGCTTTTTTATTTTTATTTTATTTTATTTGGGGGGGGGATGCATCCTTGACCCTAGCTGTGGAATGACTGGGCACCCTTCAGACGTCAGTTATTTTCTCCTGCCACTTTCCAGCCTCCCTGGGATGAAGAGACAGAGGTGCTGAGTTTGAATGGTAAATATGCATTAAAAAAAATCATTATTTTTTTTTTTTGCAAACGGGAGAGGTCTGAGCGAGAAAGGGCTGGGGGGGGTGAACTTCACAAGGGCATCTCAGTTGCCCCCCACCCCAAAATGTTGCTTTTTCAAAACTGCTGCTTCCCTTCTGGTGGGACAAAGTGGGGGATTGTGGATTAGCTGGGGATGATGGAATTGCAATCCCTCGGGCTGCCAGCGTAGGAAACTTCTCTATTCCAATTTGTTTCTATTCTAGAGCCTATTTTCCTTCCTTTTCCTGAATATTTGTACATAATTTGGCACCAAACTTCAACAAATTCCATTATTTCTCCATCTCTCTCTCTCTTTCTCTCTGTCTTTCTGTGTCTTTCTGTCTCTCTCTGTCTCTCTCTCTCTCTGTCTTTCTGTCTATCTTTCTGTTTCTCTGTTTTTTCCTTCTCTCTTTCTCACTCTGTCTTTCTCTGTCTTTGTGTTTTTCTCCCTCTGTTTCTCTTTCTCTCTCTTTCTCTCTGTCTCTTTCTGTCTGTCCTCTCTCTATCTCTCTCTCTCTTTCTTCCTCCCTCCCTCTTTCTCTCTCTCTCTCCCCTACACACCAACACAGAGTGTGAAAAACCCTTTGCAGTCTTTTTCCAGCCCAAGGAAAAACTTTATCCCCTTTAAAATCCTTCGTTTTTGTTATTTTTAATTATTGAAATCTCTTTTCCCTGGAGACAGTTTTCAGCTGCTTAAACGCCTTCAGTTTTGGATGATGTTGTTTTGTTTAAGTTCTTAGTTGCTTTAAAGCTTTACTGTTTCACTGACCAGCTTATTCATCATTGTTTTTATAAGCTCCAAAATTGGCTTGTATAGATATACAAGTGGTCCTTGCCTCGCAATATTCATTTAGTGACCGTTCAAAGTTCCAACGGTACTTTAAAAAATGACTTAGGATGATTTTTTAACATTCTGCAAAATGGGTGTATGTGTGTGGGGGGAAACAAAAGAGAAAACAGCTTCTGTGTCTGAGCTGGGTTTGCTTACTTGTAAGTGACCTTTGGAAAAGTGGCAGGACCGGTCGAACTCGCTTCTGGGACCGTGTGGGTGTGCGTAAGCGTGCACACTGGTGCCAAGAAAATTCAGCTGTGTTCCCCTGTCCCGTCTCCAGGTCCAGCTCTCCAGATCCAGTCTGGGAATCTTGCCCCAAATTGTCCTTTTTCTCCGATATAGATATCTATTATAGATCTGTCTATTATCTATTAAACCTATTGTCTGTCTGTCTGTCTGTCTGTCTGTCTTTATTATCTATTATATCTGTTATCCATCCATCCATCCATCTATATCCTTCCATTATTTATATTATCTATCCATCCATCCATCTAATTTATCATGTATTATTTATCTATGTCTATCTACCGTATATATGTCTATTATTTATTCTATAACTATATCTGTCTCTCATCTATTATTTATGTCTGTCTATCATCTATCTATATATATTTCTATAATCTATAATCTATCTATATCTGTCTATTATCCATTATTTATATATATTATCGATCCATCCATCTATCTAATCTAGAGGTCTCCAAACTGGCAACTTTAAGACTTGTGGACTTCAATTCCCAGAATTCTGGGAGTTGAAGTCCACAAGTCTTAAAGTTGTCAAGTTTGCAGACCCTATCTAATCTATCATCTATCTATTATTTATCTATGTCTATCTATATATCTGCTATCTATTGTTTGTCTATACAATCGATATCTATCATGTATTATTTATATCTGTCTATATCAATATAATCTATCAGTCTATATCTGTGTGTTATCTATTATATCCATCCATCCATGTAATCTATCTATATTACCTATATCTGTCTATTATATTATTTATCTCCATCTTTGTAATCTGTCTATGTCTATTATCTATTATTTATCTCTATTCATCCATCATGGTTATTGGCTAAGCTACGGTTTACCTCTCCACCAGTCCCACTTCATTGTGGTTATTGGCTAAACCACAGATGACCTCTCTTTTTTTTCCACTCCTCCTAGGGCTCTCCTGGCTCAAAATGGCCCAACGGCACTCAACCGACCTTCTGGGGGACAGAGGTCTTCTCCTGGAACCTCCATCCCCCAGCAACAACAGTGTGTCTCCTCAGGAGAAATGCCCCTCTGTGACCCCCTTGGAGAATGCCGACCCCCTGGCCGAGCCCTCGACCCTGCTCGCCACTCCACGCCGGATCATCCTGAGCACCGAGAGCCCAGCCGCCCTCAAGGTGGGCACCCAGCAACTTATCCCCAGGAGCTTAGCTGAAGACCCCAAGTCTAAGCTTCCCGCTCGTCCCCAGAGCTTCTCCGAAGGGGCGGCATGGGGTAGGGAGGGGCTCCGTGGCGACCCCAAGCGCTTGTCGGCACCCAGCCTTTCCTTGGAGGACGAGCCTGACGACGAGCTGGACGCTGGCGAGGGGAGCCTGAAACGCAACCTGCGCAGCATGTCCTACAGGGCGGCCATGAAGGGCGTGAGGAACGGCGGAGAACCTGAGGTGCCCCCAGCCGTCGGGGGTCTCAAGCCCTTGTTGGAGGATGCCAAGGTCCCTGCTGGCCGGGCTCCTGCGAGGAACAAGGTAGGCTAAAAAGAGTGCCCCCTCCCCCCAAAAAATTGGCACGTCCATCCATATCGATTCCCCTCAAAGCCATTCCTGAGGGCATCTCCCAGGCTTCCTGCCCAACGAAATCGCCCATTTAGGGACTGTTCCAAGTAGCTACTCAAAGAATGCTCCATCTTGCTGTTTGTCTGGGATGGTAATAGGGTCTCCTGCCTGAGCAGGGGTTGGACTAGAAGACCTCTGAGGTCTCTTTCAGGTCTAGGATGCTATGATTCTGAGACAGATAAAAAGATACATGACAGATGGGGAAGTAGGGAGAGATGGATGGATGGATGGATGAATAGAATAGATGGATGGATGGACAACTTGCCTCCAGAAGTTTGGGTGCTCCATCCCTGGAGGTTTTTAAGGAGAGACTGGACAGCCATTTGTCTGGAATGATACAGGGCTTCCTGCCTGAGAAGGGGGTTGGACTAGAAGGCCTCCGAGGTCCCTTCCAACTCTGTTATTCTAGAATCCCAGATCAATTCACCAGTGGAACACCTTGCCACCAGCAATCTTGGGTGCTCCACCCCTGGAGGCTTTTAAGAAGAAATTGGACCACCATTTTATTTGAGATGGCCTAAGAGTAACGAAATATCTCGGTTTTAATAAGCCTCGGTCCAGTTGTCATGATTTAGCCTGTTTAGACAGGCTTGTGCGTGTGTGACTCTGTGGGAAAGCAAACCCCACTGATGGGGGGACCCCCTTTTTCCACACAGCGAACGTTGGGGCGCAAGCGACTGCAGCATCGTGGCGGCTCGTTCAAAGATGGTGAGTCCCATGCCGATCTTAACCCTTCCTTTCTTCCTTCCATCCTTCCTTCCTCCCTCCCTTCCTTCCCTCCTTCCTTCTTTTTTCTCTATACCCATTCTATTCCCAGCTATCCTTCCATTTCTCCCTTATGCCTTCCTCCCTCCCTCCCTTCCTTCCCTTAAAATTGATTTTATTCAGAGCCAGAGAGCGGTGAGGATGCAGACAGACGTAAAAGGGAGAAATTCCAGTGCAGGTAGTCCTTGACTTAACAACCATTCCTTTAGGATCTCCTGCTCAAGCGGGGGGGGGGGGTGTGTTGGACTAGATGACCTCTGAGGTCCCTTCCAACTCTTATTTTGTGATTTAGACTGAGATTTTGCCTCTTGTGGTTGGTGGCTCATGGTTGGTGCTCTGACCCTCCCAATATTCTTGCGCATTGACCCACAAAACTGTTGTACACCAGAAATCCAAAGGATCTCCTTGATCCGTCTCTTTCGGATCTCCTTCCACCAGATCCCTGCTTGTACCAAGAGATCCGAGAAAAGGGCCTCAACTCCATCAACCACGAATCGGACGACGACTTGCTTGACCTGGACGCCATTCCCGAAGAACACCCGCCCTCCATCGTGGTGAAAAGCTACCGCCCTGCCCATGCCACCTGGAGCCAGCAGCCCGAGGTAGGGAACGCCGAGGGGAAGACACAGTCAGGCGAAGGACTCTTTCCCGGTGTCTGTTGTGGGGCAGACGCTGCCTGGATCGAGGTCCATTGTGGTCATAAGTCAAGGACTCCCTGGAATTCCCTTTCTGGCCTCCCTGGCTTCTCTCCCTTCCATTCAACTTTCAATGCAGGTCTCTGGTACCCTTCTCCACATTCCAAATTCTCTAAATTCTAAATACTCTAAATTCTAAATTCACTAAACTCCAAATTGGCTAAATTCTAAATTGACTAAATTCTCTAAATTCTAAATTGACTAAATTCTCTAAATTCTAAACTGACTAAATTCTCAAAATTCTAAATTGACTAAATTCCAAATTCAATAAATTCTAAATTCTATAAATTCTAAATGCACCGAATTCTAACTTCTCTAAATTCCATTCACTAAATTCTCTGAATTCTAAACTCTTTCAATTCTAAATTCTTCTAAATGCTAAACTCCAAATCCACTAAATTCCAAAATTTTCTCCATTCAAAATTGACTAAATTCTAAACTCTCTCAGTTAGAGAACTTTAGACAAACCCAATTCCAGCCGCCGTTCTTTATATGTTGAAAATAAAATATAGGACTCTTGACAAATGCTCTCCCGTCTTTGGAGAAGGCAGAGGTACAAAAGGGCAGCTGAAATGCAGAGGGAACACACACACACACACACACACCAAATAAACACACACCGGATTTCTCTTAAGCCACCAACCTGCCTTTTCAAAGAAAGGAAAGAAAAAATGGGTGGCATCTCAGGGAGAACTTCGCCCGTTGACCCCGCTGCCTGAATCAGCCAGGAGGAAATGCCACTTTTGCATTTTATTCCCAGTGTTGCAACAAGAAAGTCAAAGCTTTGGAAATTCCCGGATGTATGTGTGGCTGTGTAATTAAACACGCACACACACAAGCACACACGCACACACACACACACACACACACACGTACGTACGTAACTGCCTCTGATTTACACACACCTCATCCCAGGCCACTCCCTGTTTCATGGTTTGTCATTCCGTTTGTCCAGTTTCTCGTGGAATAAAATGTTCTTCTTCTTTTATTTTTATTTTTTATTTTGTAAAACAAGCCAACACTTTCCTTCCAACCCCACCCGCCCCCCTTCCCTAAATTTTTAGGGGGGAATCAAAGGATATTAGTTTCAGTTTGCTTGGGATGATTTGCAAGAAAAGTAGAACATAGGGAATAGGATAGAATATAGGATATAGAATAGAATATAGAATATAAAACAGAAGGTAGAATAGAATTGAATAAAATATTGGAATGAAGAATAGAAAATAGAATAGAATAGAATAGAATAGAATAGAATAGAATAGAATAGAAAATAATATAGAATAGAATAATATACAAAAGAAAAAAGAATAGAATACAGAATAGAATTAGAATTAAAATTAGAATACAGTACAATGCAATAATACAACACAAACACACAAAATACAATATACAACACACAATACAAAAGCTTTTATTTGGCCAAGTATGATTTATACACCCAAGGATTTTGTCTCTGGTGCAGAAGCTCTATTTTGGGGTCTGGTCCAACAGGATCACAGCCCGCTAAAGTTGGTGGATCTTTGGGGCATGTTGTATGGTTAGTTGTTGTAGACTTGGATTTAAGGTTGGTGTGAGTTCCGTGCCCATCCCAATCACTTTGGAGATATAGTCCAACCTGTCTGGAGGCTTCAAGAAACTTAAGCTTATGTGGCTGACCCTGTCACGTATCCAGGTGTGGACTTCACCTTTCCAGATGTGAAGTCTTTACCTCCCCAGAGCTAAGAATTGAAATGTGCACATCTGAGGAGCACCAAGTGGAACAGAGGAGTTGAAGGCCTCTAAAAGTTCTACGAGAACTTCTTGGAGGGTTCTTGGTGGGTCCTGATGGGAGAAGAACCTGGACTGAACTTCTACAGCATGGATGGTCCTTCTCCAAGCCCATCTCCTCACCTCTTTTTTCTTTGGTGAACTTTTTCGCCAGACCCACAAACGAAGAATTAGGATATCAGGAGAACATTTCTTGAATTTGTCTTCTTCAGGTTCTGGAAGCCGGCGTCTTGGACCGTATATCCCCGGAAGAACGTAAGAGGCAAGAGGTGAGCGAAGGTGTGATATGGACCACCCATCTCCTTAGGAAACAGGGAGGTCTTGAGAATGTTGAAGCATCTTTGGTCGCCTTTCGTGATCTTCAACCCAACTCAACGTTCCAAAGAAGGGATGGAAAAGGCCTTGGAGATCTGATAGTCACCAGGAGAATCCCACAAGGGCCAAATTTGGGGTGGGTGGGAGAGCTACAGAAAGATGGAGAGCCAGCCTGGGGAATTCTGAGAGTTGAAGTCTATCCACCCATCCAGAATTCCGGGAGTTGAAGTCCACCTATCTTAAAGTCACCACGGTTGAGAAACAATGTTGGGTTGTTCCTACACAGCTTCTCCTTAACTCCAATTTTACAATGATGGCTTCATTCTAAGACCACCACAATACTGATTCTAGTGGGTTCCGCTGTCCGGGTTCCGACGATTGCCCTCATGAAATCCTGAGCCTCGAGCCAAGCTTCAAAAGAATCCAAAATCTTTATTAGGAGCAACATGGCGGGCACTAACTCCTGTGAAGCCAACTCTGAGACACGTAATTTAGTATCACCTATGACCCTGTTTCCCCCCACCTCCTTGTGTCAGGGGTCCAACAAATCCACCCTCATTCAAATCAAAAGTCTCTAGCTGCATCTCAGAGAAAAGAAAATTGATTTATTAGAAGTGGCCTTGTTGGCGTTGAGCTGGGTGCAGCCAATACTAAATTACATCATATATTTCCCCCTTGACCCTGGTTTTCCCTCCACCCCCTGGATGTGACTTCTCCAATGGGACACATCCATCTCCAAGAGTCATCCATCATGCTCTCCAATAACCTTCTAACACTCTGACGACTTTGGGCTGCCTGGGTGATTATCTAGGCATTTAAGAAATGTCTTGTTTTCCCCCACTCCCTTTTTCTGGCAGCTAAAAAGACCAAAGGGATTGTCAACTCATAAAACATTTTGTGTACATATTTTATAGTTGACAACAGAAAGAAGGCAGGGGGGGTTTCAAAGAGCAGGCGGCAGTGCGGCGTCGAAAGTTCCTTCCATTCATATTTTCTTCAAAGACTGATTAGATGGCTGAAGCTTCTGCCATGAAAAAATCTACTTGGAGAGCATGATTGATGATTCTTAGCTATGATACACCTAGAGGGGTGGGGGTGGGGAAAAGCAGGATCAATGGTGACAATGAATTACATATCTCAGAGTTGGCTACACCCAGATTAGTGCCAGATGTAGAATGTTAACTTCAAATAAATCCTCTTTAGTTCTGAGAGTGTGGCTCGCGTCTCATGATTTAATTGGAGTAACTGCCGGAACCCTGACAAGAATATCTTTTTAGTTGACACCTTGGGTGTGTCATAAATCAGATTCTCCAACCGAAACACGTTCACGGGCTGGGTGTCATCAATCTCATTCTGCAATGAAGGATTTTTGTGGGCAAAAGATCTGGTAGCCTAGGCTACAACCTCCATAAGATAAGCATGGAATGTGCTCCTGGCCTTCATCTATGCTCCCTCAGGCCTTCTCCCGTCCTCCTTATAGCAACTCAGAAACAGGCCTCGGAATGATTTACGAGTTAACATTTAGAAATGCAAACTGGCTTCTTTCTCCCAACCAACCTCAATGAACTGCCAATGAACCGTCATTCTGCCCACCTTCACCCTCATGGATCTTCTCTCCATCTCCCCCCCACACAGGCCATCTTTGAGATCATCACCTCCGAGTACTCCTACCTCCATAGCCTGACCATCCTGGTGGAGCATTTCCTGAAATCAGCCGAGTTGAAGGAGACCATGACCCAGATGGACCATCATCACCTCTTCTCCAATGTGGGGGACATCTTGGCGGTCAGCAAGAGGTCAGTTTTAGAGGACAGAGGGAAGGACCGTGGAGAACCCAAGTGATGGGGTAGAGCGGTCATCGTGCTTGACTCACGAGGTTCAAATTGCTGCTAGGAATATCTTCCTTTTTTCCCCCCATTTATTTTTGTATTTTCTCTTTACATACAATAAGTGCTTAGTGAACATGTCAACTCAAAAAATATTTCTCTGTTTTTTTTAGAGTTGTCAGCAGAAAGGGAGGGGGAGCATTGCGGCAGCTTGGAAACCCTAAGTGCATTCCGTAAATGTTTTCAAAGATAGTTTCTAGGTGACCAAAGTTTTTGCCGTGCAAAATTCTAACTGGAGAACATGATTGATGACTCTGGGCTATGGAGGTGTTCCATTGGAGAATATGAATTACGATGCACCCAGGGGGTGAGGGAAATGATGGGCGACAATGAATAATGTGTCTCAGAGTCAGTTACAACCAGGTAGCACCGACATGTTTACTCTTAATAAATCTTCTTTAATCTTTGAAAATCCGGCTAGCGACTCGTGATTTAAATAGGGGTAACTACCAGAGCCCTGACACAGTGTATTATCTGGCTCAGTTGCTTACATATCCTGTTTCCCCAAAAATACAACCTACCCTGAAAGTAAGTCCTAGCTTGATTTCTTTTACATGTGCACCCAATATAAGCCCTACTCCCCCCAAATAAGCCCTATTTAAGATCCCTCCCACCCCAGAGTGAACAGGTAAAAATTAAACCAGGATGGGGAATGGGGGAGTAGTGGAACTGCCCTTCTGCTTACCTTAGGACAGGCTTCATGTCAGGGTTCCGGCGATTACCCTAATTAAATCATGAGCTTTGGGCCAAGCTTCAAAAAAATTCAAAATATTTATTAGGAGCAACATGCCGGCATGAACCTAAATGAAGCCAACTTTGGCCTACATCATTTACAGTCCCCTGTGACCCTGTTTTTCCTCCTCCCCTCTGGGTGTGTCATAAATCAGGTTCTCCAATGAAGCACCTTCACAGGCTGGGTGTCATCAATCACGTTCTCCAATGAAGGAATTTCACGGGCAGATCTGGTAGCCTAGGCTAAATCTTTTTAAGATAAGCGTGGAATGTACTTCTGGTTTTAAACTGCCATACCGAAGAAGAAGTTCCTGAAGGCCTCTGACAGCGAAAAGGAGGCTGGGGTTTAGTCAGTGGATAACATTCCCCGAAAATAAAACCTGGTGCCTTTTTTGGTAGCAAAAAAAGAAATATAAGACAAGGCCTTATTTTCGGGGAAACCTAGTAATAATACTTTTTTAAATCCTAATTTCTACCTCTGTTACCCAACCACGGATAAAATAAATCATATCAAGATGTATCATCTTCTGTAGGTGTTTCCTCCTTCTTCCAATGTTGTGCCCAGACAATTCTTGCTGCTCTCAAAACATGTAATATCAACTATAAATTCCCTTTATCGTATTTTTCTGGTATTCTGCCTAAGAGAAATAGTTCCAGCTTATAATCTATATGCTATCTTAGCATTTTTTTCTAACCACGTATGAATTTTCATCCAATTATTATTATTATTTTGCTTTCGGGCACTTCTACCACATGTGATAATATGTGTCCGATATCCCTGCTAAGGATTTCATTGTAGGGTGGATGATTGTGAGCTTCTCACAAGATTCTTTTTTTTGGGGTGGGGGGGTTGTCTATCTAGCTTTTTTGAAGACTTGGAAAAGAGGCACCGGGAGCACGTGGTGATTCCGGACATCAGCGACGTGGTGGAAGCGCATGCCTCCGGACACTTCCACCCCTACATCATCTACTGCTCCAATGAGGTCTACCAGCAAAGGACCCTCCAGAAGCTCTTGTGAGTTGAGTGAAGACCCCTTTGGTTCTTTGACAAGCGAGGCTACAATTGTGCAGCCATTTTCCAAATCCCGATTTTGTAACCCTGGGGGAAAAGAGCAAGATGGGACAATTTAATTATTTAATCCTGCTAAAGTTTAGGGTACTGGAGGCATTGTTGTTGTTGTTGAAAAACTGGAAAAGGTATGCAAGGTTTTGAGTCTCCATTATGATCAGCCATTAGTCTGGAATGGTCTAAGATCTCCTGGTTGAGCAGGGGGCTGGACTAGAAGACCTCTGAGGCCTCTTCCAGCTCTATTTGGATTGACTGATCAGTTGAAATGGTCTAAGGTCTCCTGCTTGTGCAGGGGGTTGGACTAGAAGACCTCCAAGGTCCCTTCCAACTCTATTCTGATTGATCAGTTGATTTAAAATAAAGGAGGATACTGTAGTAGGAGAAGCTTGTCCAGAAAGGGTTTTTTTTTTTTCCCCTGAAATGGCTTTTTGGTTGTAGAGGGAAAAAAAATTAATCCTGTTTTTCCAATTCTGTTTTTAGAGCTTCCAACATTGCCTTTAAGGAGTCCTTAAAGCGGATTGAACGGATGCCGGAATGTGGCAGCCTGCCCCTGATTTCCTTCCTCATCCTCCCCATGCAGAGGGTGACACGGCTGCCCCTCCTCTTGGATGTGAGTAAAACTGGGGCTCTTCGGCCCTCTCCTCTACAAATCTTGGGAACGAGCTGTGCTGCTAGTCCTCAGTGAGGAATGGTTCCAGCCCGCGCAGCCCTGACGGGTCCCTGGCTCATATTTTGCTTGCTTCATCCATCATTTTCATTCCATAGAAAATGTTAAGATCCTGCTAGCGTTCTAAATATATGATTTATAAGCATAGAATCTTAGGGTGGAAAGGGAACCTGGGTCCAACCCCTGGTCTGGAGCAAAAATTTATTTTAGTAGAGTAATACTAAGTGTACAGTTAACACATTATTTAATAATACATTTGAAGAGTATGTAGATTAGTACATACATAATTAGTAGATTAGCAAAGTAAACTAAGTAAGTATAGAAATTGGGAGGGGAGGGAGGGAGGAAAGTAGGAAGAAAGGAAAGCAGAAAGGCAGGAAGGGATAGGAAGGAGGGGAGGAAGGAAGGAAGAAAGGAAGAAAGGAAAGCAGGAAGGGAGGTATGGGAAGGAGGGAAGGAAGGAAGGAAGAGATAGGAAGGAGGGGAGGAAGGAAGGAAAGGAAGAAAGGAAAGCAGGAAGGAAGGGATGGTTAGGAGGGGAGGAAGAAAGGAAAGCAGGAAGGAAGGAAGGGATGGGTAGGAGGGGAGGAAGGAAGGAAGGAAAGTCAGAAGAAAGGAAAGCAGGCAGGCAGGCAGGCAGGCAGGCAGGAAGGAAGGAAGGAAGGCAGGAAGGAAGGAAGGAAGGAAGGGAGGGAGGAAGGAAAAAAAATAGGAAAAACACCTTACAGTGTCAAAGCAGTGGTATATTTACCCAAACCTGGAAGTCCCTTAGATATCCAAACATTTTGGCTGGTTCTTGGCACCCTGCTACGCCAGATGTGCACTGAACCCATCAGGAGCCACAAATGAAGCATTGCAAACATCTGTAAAATGGGGAGGACATTGGAAGAACCCTTTTTTTTTCCATTTCAGACTGTCTGTCAAAAAACCCCGGTGAACACAGCTGCGTACCGAGCCACCACGCAAGCTCTGAAGGCCATCAGCAAGGTAGGTTCTCCCAGCAGGTGCGGAAAAGAGAGAAATGACTTTTGGGGGGGATAAACTGGCTCTTTTGGGAAGAAGGGAAAGGAAAACAAGAATAGCTTTTGGTGACTTCATGGGAGTTTGGCTTACTTTTATTTTTTTATACACACACATATATATGTACATATAAATTTATATATTTGTTTTCTGAGGTTTTCGTGGGTATTGATATGTGGATCTTTGGTTATTCGGATTTTCTCCCGTGTAAAATTGGAAGTGCCTAGGCAATGTTTCGATGAAATCTCATTCATTCATCTTGACACAAACCTGAAGATGATGAATGAGACTTCATTGAAACGTCGCCTAGACACTTCCAATTTTACACGGGAGAAAATCCGAATAACCAAAGATCCCCATATATATATATATATATGTGCTGTTTAGCTTCCCTCGGGTATTATCCCACGTCATTGTAGTGTTGTTAAAGTTGTAGCAACGGTTCAGCAACACTACAGTGACGTAGGATAATACCCGAGGGAAGCTAAACAGCACACATGTAGGTACCCACGAAAGCTTAAAAACAAACAAACAAACATACATACATACATACATACATACATACATATATATATATATATGTGTGTGTGTGTGTGTGTGTGTGTGTGTGTGTGTGTGTGTGTTTAAGTTTTCGCGGGTACTTACATGTGTGCTGTTCAGCTTTCTTTGGGTATTATCCCACATCATTGTAGTTGACTTTAAATGCACAACTACAATGACGTGGGATAATACCCGAAGGAAGCATCCTGAGTCTCGAGCCAAACTTCCAAAACCTCAAAAGGATTTATTGGGAGTTAACCTGCCGGCACTGCCTGGGTGCAGCTGACTCTGAGGCACATAATTAATCGTCACCCTTGACCCTGGTTGCACCCCACCCTCTGGGTGTATCATAATTCATATTCCCCAATGGGACCCGTCCATATCCCAGAGTCATCAATCATGTTCTACAGTTAAAATTTTGCCCGACAGAAGCTTTAGTCACCTAGTTACTATCTTTGAAAAGCTATTGATGGAATGTACCTTCAGTTTCCAAGCTGCCGCACTGCTCTTTCAAACCCCTTTCCCCCCTCCCTTTCTGTTGGCCACTCTAAAAACACCATAGAAATATTTTATGAGTTGATTATATATATATCCATCCATCCATCCTTCTTTCGTTTGTCTTTGCAGGTGGTGAAGAAGTGCAACGAAGGAGCTCACACCATGGAAAGGACGGAACAGATGTGCAGTCTGCAGAACCAGCTGGATTTTGGCAAAGTCAAGGTGAGATCTTTCCACCCAAGAGGTTCTGGGAAGGAAACTCTCTTGGCTCAAGCCTGGCTTGCTTCCCAAATCTCGCTCACAGCCCCCCCCCCCCCAAAAAAAAAGGCAACAGGGGTGGGAATAGGTTCAATTAATCAATGGAAGGATTTGCCTTCAGAAGGATTTGCGGTGCCTCCATCACTGGAAGGCTTTTAAGAAGAGACTGGGCAGCCATTTGTCTGGAATGGTCGAGGCTCTCTTGCTTGAGCAGGGGGTTGGACTAGATGACCTCCAAGGCCCCTTCCAGGGGATTCTGTGTTTTATGGTCTTGGTGGACAGTTTGATCACGTAGCCGAACCGACCTTCTGCCTCTTTCAGAACTTCCCACTGATCTCAACCTCCCGCTGGCTGTTGAAAAGGGGCGGAGTCTGTCTCCCTCCAACTGAAGACGGCGGGATCTTTCGGAAGGGATCCGGGCGGGGAATCTGTTACCTCTTTGTCTTCAACGATATCCTGATCATCACCAAGAAAAAAAGGTGAACGCAAAAAAAAATTCTTGATTCTTCCTGACCATCCATTGATCATTCATTACTAATCATCATGATAATCATCATAATAATAGTAATGGTAACAATAGATTGTACAATGAACAATAATAATATAATAGTAATGACAATAGTAATAGTAATAATAGTAATAATGGCTGCCTGTATGACGACTGCGATGAATAATAATAATAATAATAATAATAATAATAATAATAATAATAATAATAATAATAAGGCAAAGTTATTTCNGAATAATAATAATAATAATAATAATAATAATAATAATAATAATAATAATAATAATAATAATAATAATAATAATAAGGCAAAGTTATTTCCAGTTAGTCCACAACTTACAGTAGTTCGTTTAGTGACCGTTCAAAGCTATGGCAGTGCAAAAAACATATTTACGACCCTTTTTTCACCCCTATGACCATTATATATTTGTGTGTATGTTCTCGAAGGGGAGAAAAAAAAGCATGAGTGCTTTTTAAAAAAGGTTTTAAAAATACAGAAAAAAACTAAAGTATAATACGTCATTATTATAACCTACTAGCTCGATACCCATGTGCTTTGCTACAAAACTCACGCTTACGACTGTTGGATTACAACCCCACGATCAAAATTCAGAAAAAGATAGAATTTTTTTCCTCAATTTGGCCAGGTTTTGGGGGGTTCTTCTTCATCATGGCTCATATATGATGCTGCATCCATTTAATTATGAGAAAAGAAAATTGGGGTTTTTAATCTATTTCAAGGAAACATGAACAACAAAGTTTCTGGAATGAAAGGTGGGAGGTTTTTTCTCAAGCTTTGGTTTGATTTCCTTGTCTCTAAACCAGGATTATTTTAAACCCTTCTTGGCCTGGCTGATCAGATATTTTATTAGAGCTTTGAGGGAGTGTAAAAACCAACCAGAAACAAACCAGGATTTGGGAATCAGGCCCCTAAGTCACTCATGGTTCCAACAAGCCAGCTTTCCTGAAACAAAGCCAGGTTTCAGATAATAGTTTGTTGCAAAGGTGGGAATGTGGGAAGCCTTTAGCCTCCTCCTACTCTCAGCCTTGGGCATCCTTGAATCTTTGTGGCCAAAATAAACCATGTTTTTTTTTTCCTGGCTTCATCTGTGGACTGGAGAGTTGAAAGATGAAATAGTGTAAATAATAGTCTGTCATTTGCACACTTGTCTGTTCTTCGTCACTCAGCTTTCTCCACTCACCCCTGTGTGGACTTCATTTCCCAGAATGCCCTGCATGGGGAAACTCCCAGGATCCCCTTCTCACCTTGAAGAAAAATGTTAGTTTTTGCATAAAAATGCACAATGATATAAATTTTGCATTAAAATGCGATAAAAATTGCATCCGTCACTCAACTCCTTCCCCTTTTTTGATTTTTTTAAATTTCCTCTTCTGGATCAGCGAGGGGAGCTATGCTGTCCTCACCTACTCCATGTTGGAACATCTCACGGTCGAGAAGATTGAAACCCCGGACAGTCCGACCAGCCTCGGTCGCAGCAGCCACCTCTTCCGACTCATTTTGCAAAAGGACAATGAAGGAAAGCCTGAAGAAGTCGTCTTGGCTGCAGAATCGCGGTGAGTATTCCGAGCAAGAATAAAGTCGGCAACTGACCGGTGCCAAAACAGTTTGTGATGACCCAGGATGGAATACAAAAACAACTAAGTTACAAAAACAGTTTAATTCCTTCAACTTGGCTTCAAAGGTCCAATTATTATCATTGACTGGAGACAAACAATTCCCTCACAAACAGCTGTGAAAAGGAAGAAATGCCGTTCAAACTCAAAATACATATAAATTATAAATAGATAAAAACAACACAAACCACACTGAAGCAATTAATGAGACAAGGCAGGATAAGGGCTTGGAGACATCCACAGATATTGAAATACATATACTGGGAAGGAGCCAGAATTCAGATAAGAACTGAAAGACTAGAATTATTTCACACTTTGCTTCCAGCACTGGCCCATGCGCAGTTTGTCCTTTTAAACAGTCCTCCCAGCTGCAGCCCATGAAGGGGATCAGGGCACTTTCCTCCCCTGTAGACCACGCCATTCACGTTTCTCCCTTATCCGCTTCTCCCTGTGTGCCCTAGGATGAAGAGGGGATGGGCCTGGGTCTTCCTCTGAATGCCCAACCAGCCTGTGCCCTTCCCCAGATAGGAGACTGCTAAGAGATCCCAGAGCAGATTTTGAAATTTGAACCCAATTTGGGATACCGCCTTGAGGGTTGATTTTATTCTTTTTTTCTTTTTTTTAAAAAGATATTATTCTGAACTGGGGGGAAAGAAAGGGAAATCTTCCAGATTTCTCTTTCCCCCACCCCAAAATCTGGATCCAAATTGCAGAACACTGTAAAATCCAGGGTTTAGGGGTTTCATTTTATTCCGACCTGCTCACAAATCCCTCCCTTTTTCTCCGTGCAGAAGCGACAGGGCCCGATGGATCAGTGCACTGATGCACCGAGAAGAAAAAGAAACCAGCACAGCAGAGAAAGGAGGTGAGTCCAAAAGAAATTCTCAATTTTAGTCTACGGTGCCCAGCAGGGAAAAAGAAAACAATCCATTTGTGAAATAAAATGCAATGGTTTTTTTTTCTCCTCCTAATCCACCTGTTCCAAGCAATTATGCACTTTTAACCTACCATGTTTCCCCAAAAATAAGACCCTGTCTTATATACTATTTTTTTTCCACCAAAAAAAGGCACCAGGTCTTAACAGATAATCAGACTTGGAAGGGATCTTGTAGGTCATCTAGTCCGACCCACTGCCCAAGCAGGAGGGAGGCCCTTATTTTCGGGGCGTGTCATCCACTGAGTAACCTCACTTGCATGCATCGCCCCGGCCTCCTTTTCACTGTGAGAGGCCTTTAGGAATTTCTTCCACTGTGGCCAGCAACTCTGGAGTGGGCGGCATCTTCATTAGGGCTTGTTTTGGGGGGTACGGCTTATATTGGGCTCCCGTGTAAAAATCAAGCTCGGACTTACTTTCAGGGTAGGTCATGTTTTCATGGAAGCATCTGGCCTCACCCGTCACAATGTATTAAAACCACAGCTTTGGGGGAACCGACCGAAGCCAAATAATCGATTGTGGCTTACGGACTCCCAAGAGCCGAAAATGCACCTTCGCAGTTATTTGTGGAGCTGAATAAACGCAATTTCCCCGTCTCTTCCCGTTGAGGCTAAGATCCTTTTAAGGGCAGAAGATTTTACTTTTAACTGGGGCTCTGGTCCAGATGTTCTTTTGCAGCTGTTTTGCTCTCTCTCTCTCTCTCTCTTCGTCGCTTCCACAACCAAGTCTGACTTGTTTCGTCCAAATTAGAAGCAAGCAAAGAATTTGGAAAGCAGCTCTGAAGAATTCTGTGTTTTGCAAAATAAAAAAATAAAATAAAAATAAAAATCAGCACATGGGTGAGAGGCTTTTCCGGCCCTGGGAGTGTGAGAAGGATTGTGTTGTTTTGGGACGTTCAGAAAATGTTCCTGACCTTTTGTTCTCAGGATTTAAATAGAAGAATGTGTGTGTGTGTGTGTGTGAGAGAGAGAGAGAGAGAGGCTGTCTTGTCTTCTCCATTGCAGAAAATTAGGCTCCGTGCTCCTTCTGCTGGTCAGAAAGAAAGATAGATAGATAGATAGATAGATAGATAGATAGATAGATAGATAGATAGATAGATAGATAGATAGATAGATAGATAGATAGATAGATAGATAGATAGATAGATAGGAGGAAGAGAGGGATGGATGGATGGAGATAGATGTAGCTGTAGATGTAGATGCTGATGCTTTTCAGAATCAGAATACAGCTGGAAAGGACCTCAGAGGTCTTATAGTCCAACCCCCTGCTCAAGCAGGAGAGCCTAGACCATTTCTGACCAATGTCTGTCCAGTCTCTTCTTAAAAGCCTCCAGTGATGGAGTACCTACAAGGTCTAGTGGCAAGCTGTTCCAATGGTTAATTGTTCTCACTGTTAGGATGTTTCTCCTTAGCACCGACAACTTCTGAGTGACATATCTCAGGGGCTGCCCCAAAGAAGAGGCGTGGGTCAACTTATTCTCCAAAGCCCCAGAAGGCAGGACAAGAAACAATGGATGGAAACCTAGAATTAAGGAGAAATTTCCTCATCGTGACAACAATTAACCAGTGGAACAGCTTGCCACTAGCACTTATGGGTGCTCCCTCACTGGAGGCTTTTAAGACCTAGAAGACCTCCAAGGTCCCTTCCATCTCTGTTATTCTATCTTCTGTATTCCACATCTTGATTTAATGCTACGAGTGTATCTTCCAGTAGTAAGTCTTTTTTAAAAAACAAGCTGTGCCTCTCAGAGTTTTTGGCATACATTCTTTTTAAAAAAAATATTACATTGTCTGGCATTGGCTCGTGCTCCTGAGTGTGTTTTCTCTCTTTTTGGCCAGCACTCCAACAGGTAGAGATCACCAGAGCCTATCTGGCTAAGCAAGCGGATGAGATTTCCCTCCAGCAATCCGACGTTGTCCTTATCCTGAATCAGGAAGAGGGTGAGTGGCTAGAGAAAGAGCTCAATGATGCAGGCAGAATTCATTAATTCCCTTTTTTGCAAAAGCCAGAATAATATTTTTTTATTGTTATGCAATGCAGGCTGACCTCCTGTTCTAAAATTCACCGTTAAAAGATAGAGGAATGCATCAACTCCCAGAATCCCCTAGCAAAGTGGACCTCAACTCCCACCATGCTTGCTGGCTGAGGAACTCTGGGAGTTCAAGTCCACACTTCTCAAGGTTGAGAAAAACTAGATTAGGGGATCGTAGCTTGATATGTTACATCCTTCGCCCCCTCCAAACCATGATTTACATGGCTTGCTACATCCTTCAGCAAAAATTCATATTTTTTTACCTGTTTATGGAGATACTCAGTCCTCCAGGTCATGGTCAAGGTGCTTTTTTAAAGAGGCAACTGTACTTTCTGGTTTGTCTTTGAAGATGGTTTGTTTCTCATCCAAAAATCCAAAGGAGCTTCTTGGATGGGAAGCGAAATATCTTCAAAGAACAACCAAAGAACTGAAGAAGCTTCTGGAATGAGAAGTGAAACCTCTTCAGAGAAAAACAGGAAAGTCCAGTTGCCTCTTTAAAAAAAAACAAAAAACACTTTCGGATGACCTCTTAATCCCTTCTCCATCTTCTCCCAGGCTGGTATCTGGGGGAGCGTCTGCGGGACGGAGAGAAGGGCTGGTTCCCGCAAGCCTGCGCCCAGGAGATCACCAACCGCTACGCCGTCGAACGTAACGTGCAGCGCATGGAACGGCTGCGCATTGAGACCGACGTGTGACAACAGAAGTGCGTCCCGTCTCAACCTGCTTGGATGCCAGAGCACCGGAAGGTATTTCAAGGGCCAGGGGGTTGCAAAATCCAGATATCGGACCGTATCCGGGCCTCCTGGACCGAACCAAGACTCTTGTCTTTATTTTTTATTTTAAATAAATTGGATTGTAGGAGAACCACTGCCTAAAATCCAGCTGGATTGAAAAACTGCAAAGAAGTCAGCAACTGGACACCGTTGGATTGAATCCTACCCTTTTTATAGATTTTTCTTGTTTTTTAAAAGAAACCTGTGGAACGGAGTAATTTTTACGATGAATTTTTAAAGCTGCTCATGTTTTAATCTGCTCTCTTTTCCCCATAATTCTTCAGGGGTCCCTTTAGTTAATACTAGCCAATAACCCCGCATTGCCCCGGTATTTATTTATCCTAATCCTGTATTTAAACAAGGGAAAACCCTGATTTCGGTGACAATTAACCAGAAGAAATGTAATTTGTAATGTTGGATTTTCCCCCTTACCAGAGAGAGGCCCTCCCCCACCTTGTGGAGTAATGTGAAGCTATTACCATGGCAACTCCACAGCGCTGTACAGTAGAAGCCATTTTAAGGTGGTACAGTAGAATTCATTTCAAGTCCCAACAGGCTGTATCTTAACAGACACACACACCCTGAGCAGACACACACACCCTGAGGGGGTGTTAGGGGTGTCTTACCCCCATAGTACTTGTTTCCAAAGAGTAAGTAATCTGTGTGCCAAGTTTGGTTGAAATTGCTCAAGGCATTATGCTGGAATACACACACACACAAAAACACACATCCTCTTATAGATAGATAGATAGATTCCCAGACCAGTCTCTGTTTTAAGGGCCCCAAATGTTTAATCTTGTACATAATTCTCCTTTTTTTTTCCCCCTCCTCTGTAAACCATTTAATGACTCCAAACTTATGCAACTTTCTGTGACTGATTTCTCTTCCCCTTTTTGCTCTGATTCTATGAACTGCCGGGTGAGTTGTGGTTTTATTTTTCCTGAATATTCCTGGAATAAAACAAGGGGGGGGATTCATGTGTGTTTTTTTCCACGTGGCACCGCTCTTAATCTCAAATTACCAGCTCAAGCAAACGAATTTTGATGAAGATCACAGAACCAAAGGGAGTGTTGTAGGTCTCTCTTTCAAAGTGAATGCACAAATTAATATTTTTGGGAGTGTTTGGGACTTAGGGAGTTTTAAGGGCCTCCTGGAATTCTCAGACTGAGGGATTCATGAGAGGAAATTGGAGTCGGACTAGAAGACCTCCGAGGTCCCTTCCGACTCTGTTAATAATCTGTATTCTGTATAACATATAAAGAAAATTGGAACGAAGAGAATTTAGGACCTTATTGAAAGAACTTAAAAACATTACAGATAATCCTAGATTTTCGACTATTCAAAGTTACAACAACACTGAAAATTCCTCAATTAAACGTAGCAAAAAGTGATTGTTGGAAGCAGACAAGATTGCTCAATTCGGATTCATTCTGGCAGATTAAAAAAAATTAGCAAGGTAGTTTGGTTCTAACCTGAGTTTTGGTTTTTTTTATTAGCAACACTTTCTTTTTATCAGTAAACTTTCCAATTTTTGAAACAGGTCCTAACAGCCAAAATTCAGAACTAGAAGCATTCTATTTATTTTCTGTTACCTGCTAAATCTTTTGCCTGTTTAATAAATAATAGTAATAATAATAATAATAAGTCTTTCCAGATTTTTCCAGTAATCTGAGGACTACCAAACATAAGGTAAAAAAAATTGGAAGCAATATCAGGAATGAATCAACTGCAAAATATTCCCCTTGAATTTTACTTCATTTTATTTTTATTTTAAAAAGGAACCACAAAATTGATTTAATTTCTGTTTCGAGCATAAATATTACAGTAACATAGCAAAATCATAATTCCTGTTGAATACAAGGCAGTATATACTCAGCCCTTTTCGACAACAAGCTGTTTGTTAGAAGAGAGAGAATTTCCCACAAAGGGGAGAAATTGGGTTCCTTCTGCACGCCATTTATCCACAAAAAAAAAAAGAGCACCAGGCGTTGCGTACCCCCTCAAAAATTGCCCAAAATTTTTTGTTCCAAATGAACAATTTTTCTCTCCAAAAGTCCTTGACTTGAGTCTTTCTCACAACGTGAGAAGTTGAGATCCTCCAGACCGAATAAAAGAAAGAATTCACACCATTGCGGGGAGGAGGGGAGGGGCCCGGATGTCATCTAGTCCATCCCCCCCCCCCCAAGTTCAGGGTCTATGAACAACTTTTAACTGATTTTTTTTTTCCCCTTGCAAGAGGAGTTTGGGTCCCTTTTAGCCTGGTTTTCTTCTTGTTTTTGGAGATATGTACATGTATGTATGTGTATATGTATGTGTATGTATGTGTGTGTATATATATACATACATACACACATACATACATACATACATATAAGCATTTTAGGGCAAAACACCCTCTTAAACCTTTATTTTTTCAGGGAAACGGGCAGTGTCTTATAGCAACTTCAGGCAATTTAGAACAATCTGAATTTTCAAATTCATTTCCATTGCACCCCAAATCTTGCATTTCTTAAAAGAGCATGCAAAATTCACATTGTGTTTTTTTTTCCCCTCCAAAGCACAAAATGTGAGCTAAACATTGGCTAAATTCTGAATGTTATAGTGTCCTTCTCTGGAGCAAATATCTATAGTTTTGTCAAACCTAGAAGGATAAAAAAAAATATAGCAATTAGAGCATTGGCCCAGATGAGCCATAAACCAGCATTTTCAGTTCTGCTGGATGTTTCCACGTTTCGATTTGGAAGTGTTCCCCGCACATAGAAAGCAAGTTTCTCAGGCAGGTGAGGGAAAATACACCCTTTTGTTTCGTGAATCGTGAAAAACTTTCTGAATCTGGATTTTGAAATGGTACGTAAAATGGATTTAAAAATACATTTCTGGGTGTAAGAAAGAAAAAGATTGAAAGGCTAAAAATTGCTACTTACTCAATTCAATGTTATTTCTAACTACTAAAATCAATTCTGTAGCTGAGTTAGCTATACCACCTACCTTTTTTTAAACATATAAATTTGTGCAAAGCTCTACATGTTTGAGTTACCCTTCCACTCCCCCAAATAATTAAGTTAACCTCATCTATCTTTTTTCCATCTTACTCATCAAATTGCTGTTTTATACGAAGAAGTGGAATTCACTCACCCTATCTGTCTTCTTGCCTTGAGTTCGTCATCAGTTGAGATGGGCCTCCTTTGAAAAGAAATTTGAAAAATATTAAATTTCCACCAGGGTAAAACAATCGTCACTCGCTTGGCTGGCTTTCGCAGCAGTCAAGATGCTTGAAGGGATGGGAGATCACCAGGAAATACCAAAGATGTCGGCCAGAGGGAGAAGTTGGGAGAAAAAAACTTTCTGGAGTAAAATACGATAGTGTGCAACTTTCTGGTTTATTTTGGGCAAGCCAGCAAGTGTCTTTTTCATAGAAATGTGTAAAAAACATTAAATCAATTTGTTTATTTAGTGTAGGATGAGAACATGACAGAAGGAAGGTAAACATATGAACCAAAGCAATTCAAAACAGTTTAATTCAACCCTCCAGTGCATAGAAATAGGACCTCAAGAGATCCTAAGTGGCCATTTCTGCATTGAACATCCCAGGAAGGACTTTTATTACATACTATGTAAAATCCATTTTTCTCAAAAACTGAAACTGGCAACTTTTGATTTTGCTCGTAGTTTGAAATGTGTCCATTCTTCTTTCATCACAACTCACAAGCACTGTCAGCCTTAATCCTTAAATTTACAACTCGCCAACTCAGGAAGCTCAAGGAGCTGCTGGTCCAGTTCTACAGAGGAAGGACGGAGTCTGTCACCTGCACCTCCATCACTGTCTGGTTTGGTTCTGCAGCCCAACAGAGTGGATCCAGACTCCAGGGAGGAATTAGGACTTCAGAAAAGAGCAATTGCTACCAACCTGCATCCCATGGAGGACCTGGATCCTTCAGGAGTCAAAACCAGGGCTGGGAAAATATCTACAGACCCCTCACATCCTGGACATAAACTGTTTCAACTCCCACCCTCAAAACGACGCTACGCTGAACACTGCACACCAGAACGAGACACAAGGATAGTTTTTCCCCACCTCCACCAGGTAGCAGGGTTGTTATTGCTGTGCAATTTCTTGACTCCACCTGCTATGACGCAAAATGGCCACGAGATGGCGGGGTATTAATGCAATTTCCCATAGATATTAAAAACCGTGGTTTTCACGTTATTTGAGGTCTATTTTCACCCCGATTCCCCCCCCCCTCGAGTGATGGGGGACTCAGAGGAAGAACCCTCGTCGGATTTCGCCACATCTGTAACCTGGTTATTTTTATTTGTATGAATTCTTGCGATTCCTTCCCTGCGCCTGTCATAACGAAAAACCGCCACCAGGTGGCAGGCTGTTTTTGCTGTGCAATTTCTTGACTCCACCTGCCATGACGCAAAATGGCCACGAGATGGCGGGCTATTCTGGTCAATGCAATTTCCCATAGACTTTGAAAAACCGCTGTTTTCACTGAATTTGAGGTCTATTTTCACCCCATTTTCACCTCTAGAGTGATGGGGGGACTCCAGAGTAAGACCCCCTCTTCGGATTTCGCCACATCTGTCAACCTAATTATTTTTATTTCTATGAACTTTCGCGATTCCTTCCCTGCGATAACGAAAAACCTCCACCAGGTGGCAGGCTGTTATTGCTGTGCAATTTCTTGCCACCAGAGGTTCTGGGTGCTCAAATCACTGGAGGGTTTCCATGCTCCCTTTCAGATCACAGTAAAACAATTGCGGTAATCTACTTAACTAATTAAGTAACTAACAACTAATTAAGTAATCTACTTAACTGTCAAAAAAGGTCACAAAACGGGGCAAAGTTCCTGTTTCACTTAGCAACATAAATTTTGGGTTCAGTTGTGATCTTAAGTCGAAGGCTACCCGTATGGAGTTCCTCTCAGGCTGCTCTGTCCAAAATAGTCACTTGGGGGGCACTTTTTTTTTTTTAATGCCCTGCAAGGATTGTAACCCTTTGCTCTGCTCTGGTTTCACTTTCTCAGCCTCTGGAACAACTGATCCTTGAACACAAAATCATGATGCAGTTGGGGGTGGTCACAACTTAAATTTGGGCTCAGCAACCAAAGAGGCTGGTGGGGTTGACCCAGGCCTTGCTGCCCTGGTCCAGAATAACAGTATGATGCCCTTCCTGGCTTGTCCAACTTTCATAGCTGCTTGGACTGAGATTCCTAGCCATCTCTCCCTCTGCAATCCGTGTTGCTCTTCTCTTGGGTGCTGAAAATATCTGCTTTGTGAGGTACAATAATAATGGATTACCGGCCGTTGTCACCCATTTCCAGAGCCTTCCTTTCTCACATCTTTGGTTTTGTGAAGAGAGGTACACTGCCCCTGATCCAGGAGGCTCTTTTCACCCTCCACTGAACAGTCTTACTTGAGAGGCCTTGCCTCGATTGGTTCCCAAAGGATCACAGTCTGACTCGTTTCAAAACTGTGTCAACTCATTAAATATTTCTCTGGTCTTTTTAGAGTTGCCAAGAGAAAGGGAGGGGGAAGCAGTGGGGCAGCTTGCCAAACCAAATGTGCATTTTTCAAAGATAGTAACTAGGTGTGAAGTTGCTGCTGTGCAAAATTCTAACTGGAGAGCATGATGGATGACTCTGGGCTGTGGATGTATCTCATTGGAGAATATGAATTACGATACACCCAGGGAGTGGGGAGAAAACCAGGGTCGGGGGTGATTATGTGCCTCAGAGTCAGCTGCACCCAGGCAGTGCTGGTATGTTAACTCTCAATAAATCCTTTTGAAGTTTTGGAAGTTTGGCTCGAGACTCATGATTGAAATGGGGTTAAACACCGGAGCCCTGATAACCTGGAGTGTTGCTTTCTCTCTTATCTGTGCTTCCCGGGCCAATTTTTCATCTTTTTGTTGGAATTCTGCCTTGGGCTCCCTTTCCTTTCCACTCAGACGTCCACCGAGCCTCGGGGGGTCAATTTCTAAGGCCGATCTCTATGTTCAGGGATTGCCTTCCCATGCTACAATTATCTAAAGGGTTGCCCCAAAGAAGAGAGGGTCAAGCTATCCTCCACAGCGGCTGAAGGCAGGACCAGAAGCAACGGGTGGAAATTAATCAAGGAGAGAAGCAACCTAGAACTAAGGAGAAATTGGAACAATTAATCCGTAGAACAACTTGCCTGCAGAAGTTGTGAATGCTCCAACACTGGAAGTTTTGAAGAAGAGATCAGGTAGCCACTTGTCTGAAATGAGCAGGGGACTGGACTAGAAGACCTCCAAGGTCCCTTCGACTCCGTGATTCTGCTAACTAGCCCACCGATTTGGCCCCTCCTTAAGAGCCCCTCACTGCGAGAGTCAAGTCTTTGTGAGTAAGGAAGAAATGCTACCGGCCCATAGAAAAAAGGCTTGTGCAGACGTGTTGTATTTTTTGCCAGCAAACATTCACAATTTCATGTTGAAGGACACACCCTCTCTCTCTCTCTCTCAGACACACACACAAACACACAAAAGCACACACCTGTCCCTCCCTCCATCAGGGCTTCCTTGGCCCATAAGATCCCTTTTCCGCTGGCCTTCCTGATACCCAGGCTGGTGCGGCACCAACTCTTGCTCTGGGCTGGCCCCTCCCTGCTGGGAGGGCGGAGCCAGGTCCAGACCCCGCCTTTTAAAGTGCAAGAATATTGCTTTTCCACAGGACGGAAGGAAACATGCTAGTTCGGGAAGATTGCTCCTCTTTTTGACACTGGAGAAAGCTAGGAAGGAAAAGCTAATTACTCCACATGTCCCCGCCCAAAGTTTCTGTAGTTTGGATCTTCTCTCTGGCTCGCTCCGGACTCTCCCAACCCGAAGCCAAATTCGAACCCAGAGGAGGGAGGGGCAGGACAACAGAGGGGATGGGGCTTGGAGGGCAGGCGGATGGTGGCAAAGCCAGTTCCTCAAACGAAGATCGGGATCCTCTCGCGGATGGCTTGTCGGCAGATGGGACAGACGTTCAAGGAGACGCCACATTCTTGGCAGGACCCGTGTCCACACTGGTAGATCACTCTGATCTGGCTGTCGATGCAGATGGGGCAGGTGATTCGCTCCTCCATCTGCCGATAGCGGCTCTGGAGATCCTCCATGAGCTTCTGTTGGTTGGTGACCTCGGGGCCTGACCCACCGTCAACTTCAGAGTTGTCTGTGGCAGAGAGAGGAGAGGGGGGAGGAGAAGTGAGACGGGGAAGGCGGGGGCAGAAAGGACACACACTCAACACTCACACACACCAGAGGTGGGATTCAAGTTTGTTAACAACCGGTTTTGTGGGCATGGCTAGGTGGGTATGGGCATGTGACTGGGTGGGCGTGGCTCTTTTTTTTTTTTTTTTTTTGGCAACAACCCCCAATTTTTTTGGGGCTTCCCTGGGCGCAGGAAGGCAAAAAACAGAGCGGGGGAGGGGGGAATACTGCACCCTCACCCATTCCCCCACACGCCGCTTTTTGCCTTTCCCTGGGCCTCAGGGAACTCCTGGCGAAGCCAGTAAGAACAGCAGGGGGATTCTGGCCAGCTGATCGTCCAGGAAGGGGGGAAAAAAAACGATCTACCTTAAGGCTGTGATGGCGAAGCTATGGCACAACGTGCCACAAAGTGACAGCGCAAAAGCCTATTTGTGCCAGCACGCAAGCCGCGGCAAACTTACCTTCACTGCACATGCGTGTGCCTCACAGCTGGTTTTGGCCGTTTGGAGGTTCCTTTTTCGGCCTCCCAGAGCTTGAAAAAAGATTCTGCAAGCCGAATAAAAGCCCGTTTTGTCACTTCCTGTATACCGGAAATGACAAAACGGGCCTAATTATTCATCCTGCAAAAACCTGCAGAGGCCTTTTTTCAAGTCTCTGGAGGCTGAAAAAGGGCCTCAACCGCCGGAATCAGCTGTGATGCAAGTGCAGTAAGGCGGGGGGTGAATTACGCCACGGAGATGGGGGGGCATGCGCATTGCTTTCTGGGTGCTGGCACAGGAGCCCAAAAACGTTAGCCACCACTGCCTTAAGGAATGACTGGGCAGGGAAGAACACAGTCAGCAATGTCGGGCATGCGCACAGTATTGCGCATGTATGGTAAGGATTGATTGGGCGGGGAGGGTAGGAGCAGGGCCAGCCAGAGGCACGATTTGCCGGTTCTCCAAACTGCACAGTATCATAACCAGTTCTACAGAACTGGTCTGAACCAGTAGAATCCCACCACGAACACACGCACACACACACACACACACACCATGTCCCCTTTCTAAGCATCTTGATATTCCATGAGAATTTCCCATTCTGCTAAGATGTGACATGTGTTGCTTGGGGCCCAAGGACAAAGTGGAGAAAAATCATCCTCAAAGAAAGAAAGACAAACATGGAATTTTCTCATGATTTATTTTAGTTCTAAATCCTAACTTTGGGGGAGCTTTTTTGAGGGGGGGTCTTAACTGTGATTTATCTCTCATTTGTTTCTGGAATCTCCATTCTGGGAGGTAACTGAAGATTGGGAGGAAAAACAAGCCAGAAATTGGATTGAACTGACACTGGGATTCCCAGGCTAATCTAAGTAGCACGTAGCTTGTTGGTAAACTGTGTGTACAACCTGACTAATGAACCTAAACTAAATCCAAGGATAGCATTTGTGCGATGAAAAAAAGCCCTGGGCTTCAGGGAAGATGCAAACAAGCAAATCGTGGCTTATAAAAGCAATAGGTATGCTCTTATGTTTCCAATTGACAAAAATGCAACCCCCCATCAATTCATAAAACATTCCTATGCCTGCTTTAGTAGTTGCCATTGAAAAAAAAAAGGGGGGGAGAGGAAGGAAATCTGGAAGAGTAGTGCAGCAGCTTGAAAGCAATAGTACATTCCAACTCTTCTCTTTGAAAGATTGTAACTAAACTACCAGAGCATTTGCCCGCAAATATATTTAATTGGAGAACGTGAATGATAGACACCCAGCCTGTGAAGGTGCTCAATTGGAGAATCTGATTTATGACACACCCAGGGGGAGGGGGGAAACAGGGTCAGAGGGGACTGTAAATGACCTAGGCCAGAGTTGGCTTCATACAGGGCAGTGCCAGTTTGTTGCCTCTAATAGATCCTTTGAAGTTTTTTGAAGTTTGGCTCGAGAATCATGATTTAATTAGAGCGATTTCTGGAATTCTGACACCCCCAAGGAAAACTGAAGGAGGAGGAGGGCAAAGGAAAATGAAGGGAGATTTTGATCTCACCATTCCTAAATGCTGATCATCACAATTGGATGTTCCCAGTGTCGTCTCTATTCTACTCTTGTTGGCTAAAAGCAAGGGAAACGCCCACAAAGATATCAAGTGATCATGCTCACCTTGTTTCAACTTTTTGGTAATGGTGACTTGGCATTTGATGCATTTCTTCATTCTTCTGGAACATTCTGTTTCCGGGGAGAGAAGTTGGGAGAAGGGAAAAGGTTGAAAGAGACATGGTTTTGAGAGACAAGCTTCCAACAAACTCTCATTCTTTACTTTAGGGCAGGGATATAAAACACAAAGCCTGTGGGGCCGTCCTGAGAAATGTAAGGGCCGTCACTTTGGCCTGGTCTACCCAATGCAAGCCATGTCTATCCAGTCAGCCACACCCACCCAGTCAGCCTTGCCCAGTGAGTGGTGTCAATTTGGCCACGCTGCTCCCCCCCAGGTCAACCAGAACCGTGATGCGGCCCTCAATGAAATTGAGTTTGATACCCCTGCTTTGTGGGGGGGGGAACAGGAAGTAAGAAATAGATGTTTCAGTTATGGGATACAGGAGTTAAATGCAGCGGTACCTTCACACACAATGCTGTGTTGACAGGGGAAGAAAAGGACCAGCAGCGCCAGTTCCGAGCAAACCAAGCACTCCGAAGGAGCAACCACTTTTGGCACGCTGAGGTTTGTCATGGTGTTGGGGGTGGTATGGACTCTTCTCAGGCTGCTGGTCATGGTGGAGCTCTCGAAGGAGTCGTGCTGCTCTCTGGGGCAGAAAGAGGCNAGGCCATGTAAGATTAGACAGCGGCATGGCCTGGTCAGGAGGGGAGTGTTGCGGTGGCCCCAAGGTGGAGCTCTTGCCTCACAATCAGGAGGCTGTGAGTTCGATCCTAGGTAGAGGCAGATATTTCTCTCTCTGGGCATAATGAGAATATATCTGCTGAACAAAAACTCTGCATTGGTGACAGGGAAGGGTATCCGGCCAGTAAAAATTTTGCTAGCTCCATTCAGTTGCCCAGACTCAAGGGATTATGGAATCATTAAAAGATGATGTAGGTGTGGCTGCAATTCAGCAGAATCCAACATGTTTTGATAGCTAAGCGCCATTTCTTTATGAGAGGGTGCAAGGGCCATTCGGAGCATCGCAGAAGGGCTCCAATTTTGAAAGGGGAGCCGTGCTGAGTGATCCAGAAAGGGCGCAACCTCCTGCAAACTACGACTCCAATTTTTGCAGTGAATATTAAAACTGGACCATTCCTGAGCTCGGAATGGATCCCTTATCTCTAGCAATACAGAACATCCCAAGGAAGGAAGTCAAGAGCAGGAGAAGTTGGGACCAGCCCTCACCTGTATTTGTGGGAGAAGTTCTGGATTAGGTGTGCAATGCTCCCGTCCAAGACGAGGTCAAGCGGAGACTTGCCCCGGTGGTTGGCATAGTTGACATCAGCACCTTGCTGGGCCAGATAGCAGGCAAGGGCAGTTCCCACATTCAGTTTGGTGTTGCCGAGGAAACCGGAGGCCTGGAGCTACGGGAGGATGGAGACAGGAAGAACTATGGGTGTAACAGAATTTGGGGCGAAAGAACCACCAAGGGGAAAGAAGGAGGAAGCTGTTAAAAGAGGGACTTGGAAGAGTGATTGCAGGCTGGAGATAGAATGAAGAATTAGGAAAAAAAATCGGATTAATCCTGCCTCAATTTCACTTCTTGAGCTGGCCTACCGCCAGGAACCCAGATAAGCCTCAACATCAGATAATTCACAATTTGCTCTCAATAGTTTGCTGTGCACAATTTCTCTTTTTAAATACTGTGTTCCCAGCTGCAGCTAATAAAGGGAATCAGGGCCCTTTCCTCCCCCGTAAGCCACACAACCCATGTTGCTCCCTTCTCCATTCCTTCCTGCTTGCCCTAGGATGAAGGGAGGGGCTGGATCTTCCTCCAAATTCCCTCTGCCTTGCTCTACCTCTCCCCTGCTCTGCCCAGCCAGACTCTGCCCTTCCCCAGTTTCTTCCACAGCCAACAGAGCCACACTTCCACTCCCTGTCAGCCACTCGGCTTCCCCCTCCAAATCAGATTCCAATAGGGGCATGACACTCACCTTGGAGAAGAGGCTGTCTTCCTGGTCCGACTGCTCCTCGACCAGGATGGAGACCAGGTGCTCCCTCTCCAAAATGATGTGCATGGCGGTGTCGCCGTCCTCGTCTTCAGAATTGACGTCGGCGCCTTCACTCACCAGCAGCTGCACCATCTCGTGCACCGGGACCCACTGTCGATTTACGTCTCCGCAGACCAACGCCAACAAGGACTCCAAGTGTAGCGTCGCCGGGTAGGGGACCAGGAAAGGATCCACAAGCTTTCAGTTCCACAAAACCGGGCCCTCCTTTATGCCAGCAGGAAGTTTTAATCTTGGGGAGAGGCAGGCGTTTATTTTCTCCTAAAGCAGGGGTCTCCCACCTTGGCAACTTTAAGACTTGTGGACTTCAACTCCCACAGTTCCTCAGCCAGTTTTACTAGACTTCAACTCTATGCCTGCTTACTCTCTCGTAATCCCTTCCTCTGTAATCTCTCTACTCTAGGGAGGAGGAGAAAAAAACAAAAGCTAACAGGCATAGTTGAATGGGGAATTCTGGGAATTGAAGTCCACAAGTCTTAAAGTTGCCAAGGTTGGACACCTTGGCGGCTGATCCAAGTAACCCTTTTTCCTCTTCTACAATAGGACTGGGTTTTGTGCAGTTAGTCCTTGGTTTATGAGCATTCCTTCAGCGACCATTTGAAATTACAATGGTGCTGAAGAGATCAAGGACCTGCCTTCCCCCTCCCCCCCCCCCAATTGTGCGATCAAAGCTCATGCACTCAGCAGGCCATCCAAACTTATAACTGGCCATTTAAGCACCATGATGGCTTATGACCAAAATTCTGAGCTCAGCTGTGGTACTAAGTCAAGGACTACCTAGTTTTTTTCCTCCAAGGAAAATGGAAGAGCCTTTCTTCCTTCCACTGATAAAAAAATTTAGCCAAGCCAAGCCAAGCCAAAAAACATTAATCATGCCTTGCTAATGATTTTGCAATTTTTGTTAAGCTCCCATTCTCTAATTTAGCCTGGTCTTAGAACCTAAAAAAGAGCAGGCCTGGCCGGGAGACCACCAGGAGATCACAGGCTTCTAAACAGACCTTATAAATAGCACCCTCAGCTGGTTTGGGGGACATCTTCCCCAAACACAGAAAGTTTCCACACACCCCACCACCCCAATAGTTTCTCCCTCCGTTCACCTCTTTGATTAAAATCTCTGCCACTTCCTTGTGATTGTTGAGGGCAGCGAGATGCAGAGCTGTGAAGCCGTCATCCTTTTTGGCGTCCACCAACTGCCGAGCTCGTGCCAGGATCTTCTTGATCGCTCTAACGGAGGAGAGAAAAGAGGACAGGAAAGGGGGAAAAAGGAAAAAAAAAAGACACAGAAGAAGAAAAAATTGTGCATTCAGGGTACGGATTGTCACAAAGAGGAAAGATACATTTACAAAGGTCCCTCTTGGCATTGAAAAAAAAGGCATATTTTGAGGTAGGAAGCCTATATAAATCTACAATGTCGGCATGAATGTAGTTTTTTTTTTAAACAAAATCAGCTCAGCCATCTCAAAAAGTGATCTTGGCATCTGCTTCACCAATTCTGAAGGATCACTTCCACCATTGTGTCTTCAGGCTTCCCAAAAATCATGAAGCGATGCTGCCGGAGGTGAAAAAGTTTGCGGGATCCAATCTGAGTTGGTCACCAGGACTGGAAATTTCCTCATTCAAGCTTCCGGATTCGTGCTGGACCTCATCCTCAGGGAACTTCTCTCTCTTTCTCCACAGTCTAGTGAGAGAGTCCGAAGACTAAATCTCCAATCCCAGGGACCGACTCACGATTGGATCCTGCAACATTATACTGGGATACGTATATTCGCCTTCATTTGTGCCAAAAAGATTGCCTTGCCTTTATTATGGCACCTTTAGAAAGATTTACCTGCCATTTAAATGATGCGTGCAACTTTATTCGCATGGAGATCTCTTGAAAGAAGCAGCACATTATTTTCAGATTTCAAAGCCAACCCCTTCCAAGCTGCCTTTTTTTTTTACCCTCTCTGCTCCTGGCATAATTCTCTTGGCAGGCTGAATGACCTCTTCTCTTCCCTTTTCAAAAAAACATTCGATATCTTTTGCTGACATTTCTGTGGCAGGCAGTTTTAACTGAGATCTTAAAAAGCCTGCCTGTCCTGGAAGTCAATTCCGATTACATCACGCCTTATACTCTTCTTGCTTACAGCTTGTTTCCTTTCAGGGCTGCGTGGTGCAACAGGTTGAAGCCTTGTTGATTCTGGATCGTAAAATCGATGCCGGGGACCTCGGTGAGGGTTTCGATGATGCACTTGAAGTCGGCAATGATGGCGTAATGAAGGGGGGTGTCGCCCAAAGAACCCTGGAGGGACAGAGGAGGCTTCAATATAGCCAAACAGTGTTGAATTCTTATTCTAACCAAGGCTTCCTGAGACCGTAATTAAGCACACGCTTAGTTCAAACAACTCTTGTTTTATTTCAACGCTGGGAATTATGTTCATTCCCAGCTAGTAATGAGTCCCAAACAGTCCCTCGAGATAAGCACCCACCTTTCTCTCCTTTGAATTGCTGCCAACAACTAAAGTGCCAAATTAACTGTAAAAACCAACCAAAATACAAAGCCCATACAGAGCTTCAAGGTTTAATCTGAACAGAGCGAACAACTTTGCTTCCTGCAAAGATTTCTCTACCTTTGCACCTCCTTTATATCTTAGGGGAGAGGCAATCACTTCCAAGCCTTACTCCTGAGTCGCCCCTTTTGTCTCAGCTGCTCTTGCCTTCTAGCAGCTCTGCGCATACGCGCACTGGGAACAGGCTCCCTTGGTTCCTCTGCCTTGCTGCTGCCAGACTTTGGAGGCTCCGAAATCAGTACCCCACTCCCAGATGGTCCTGACCCCATCTCTGCATCAAATGCAGGACCCTCGTCTGAATCCTCCCCAGACTCCTGGACTAGTCCCCATTCTTCCCCACTGTCCGATTCTGCTGCCATCTGCACAGGTGGCAAGCAAACCACAACAATTCTCAATGGTCATTATGTTTTTTTAAAAACTAAAAACTCAAAACTAAACCCAAAAGCTAAAACAAAATATTCTGGATGGGAGACCACTCAGAGATACTCAAGGGCTTCTGAGCTGTGATTCCCCCAAATAGGAAGACTCACCGGCAAATTCACGTCACAGTTGTTTTCGCACAAGGCTTTCACGACCTCCGTGAATCCATGGTTGACAGAGACGTACAAGGCCGTGCACCTGGCAGTGTTCAAAATATTTGGGTTGGCCCCTTTGCTGACAAGAAGCCGGGCGACGTCTGCTTGATTCCTGGTTCGCGCAAAAGTGTTAAGTGGCAAAGATGCAAGGGAAGGGGAGGAGAAATGAATTAGAAATAAAATTCTTCTCTTGCTACACTCATTTCTTTGGTTTCTTTAAAGGTGGAAAAAAGGAAGCGCTTTTACAGCCCTCCCTAAGAAATTTACAGTCAGCCTCTTGCCCCCAACAATCCAGGTCCTCATTTTACCGACCACAAAAGGATGGAAGGCTGAGTCAACTTTAAGCTGGTCAGAATCAAACAGTTGATGATGGGTAGAGTCAAGACTACAATCCTGCATTCTAACCGCTGCACCACCAGAGCTCCTAAAATGCTAAGTCTTCACCATCTTCCCCCTATTCAATCCCCCACCCCATCTCCACTGTCACCAGCTCCCATAGGGGACCCCAAAGGGCAGCTGGTTTGGACTCTCTTCAGCTGTTATTTAGCAGGCAACCATCCCATCATGTTCCTGGAAGAGGCTTCAATCTTAACTGGCTGATGTCAGGAATATAACTCTGAGGACATTAGCTTTTCTTTTTCCCCTCATCCTTCCCCATTCTATCTTCCTTGTAAGTTGTGCCTTCTAAATTGAAGCCAAGGGGATGGGGCATGGAGATGGAAAATGCTTGTCATTTGTTAATTAATTCTTTTATTTGGAAGCTTCCTTTAAAAAGAAAGAAAGCAAGCTATTTTTTTTTGGAAAAGGAGCCTCCCCCACATCCCTTCTCGCAGATATGTTCCCCACAAGGGGAGCACTGCCCCATAGCCCTCAAAGAGGGCCACGTACCCAAAGGCTGCGTAATGAAGGGCTGTGTCACCTTCTTCGTCCCACAGGTCGATATTGGCATGGGCTTGCACCAAGAGCTTCACCACTTCCATTTGCCCCACGTACGAAGCCACCTGCAAGGCCGTCCTGCCCTGGTTCTGTACATCCACCTGGGGGAAGAAATTGAGCATCTGTTGCAGGATTTGGCCAGCTGACCCTCTCAAGGCCAACTCTGGCTTGTTTAACAGGGCCAGAGAAGGTAAAAGGAGTGTCGTTTCCCCACATTCATCTGAATCTGATTTCTCAGATTTAACAGATAAGCAGAGTTGGAAGGGACCTTGTAGGTCATCTAGTCCAACCCCCTTCCCAAGCAGGAGACTCTACACCATTTCTGACAGATGGTAGCCCAGTCTCTTCTTGAAAGCTTCCAAGGATGAAGCTCCGACAACTTCCAAAGGCAAATTCTGTTCCATGGGTTGATTTTTCTCACTGTCAGAAAGTTTCTCCTTATTTCCAGGTTGAATCTCTCCTTGGTCAGTTTCCATCCATTGTTCCTTGTCTGGCCTTCGGGTGCTTTGGAGAATAGCTGCTATCCTGTCTCCCCTGGTCCTTCTCTTCCCTAGACTAGCCAGGCCCAGTTCCTGTAACCGTTCTTCATATGTTTTAGTCTCCAGTCCCCTCATCATCCTGGTTGCTCTTCTCTGCACTTTTTCTAGAGTCTCAACATCTTTTTTTATAGTTTGGTGACCAAAACTGGATGCTGTACTCTAGGCATGGCCTTACTAAGGCTTAAAGGGTGGTATTAGTACCTCACTTGATCTTGATTGTCTCCCTCTGTTAATGTAACTTAGGATTGCATTGGTTTTTTTGGCTGCTGCTGTACACTACTAAATAGAGCAGAACCACTTGCCTTGTCGGGGTATTTCTGAATCAAATCCCGAACTTTGCCAATGTTCCCATGGGCTGCCTCAACCACCAGGCGGCCTGGGCTGTCAGCCTCGCTTTTTTGGGAAAGTAACCGTCCCACCACAGACACCAAGGAACCTATGAAAAGGAAACCAAGATAAAAATATTGCAAGCCAGTTGAGAGGGGCCAGCGCATGGCTTCATGATCCAAATCGTCCAATTTCTTTATTTTTTATTTTTTTGATGCTGGAAGGATGTGTTCTGATCCAGGCTTCGTAAACCGCAATTAATCACAAACTTGTTTTAAAAGCAAAACCTATTTTATTGCAACGCTGGAAATGGTTTTCATCTCCAGACAGAACTAATCTTAAACAGTTCCCCAAGATAAGTACCTGCCTTTCAGTGCAATGGAATGCAGCCAAAAACAGAAGTATCCAATTAACTATAAAAGAAACCAACCAAAGTACGCAGAGCTTAAGGATGACTCGGAAGCGATCAAACAACTTTGCTTCCTGCAAAAGTTTTGTCATTGAGGTCTAACTTTTATCCCTGATGGGAGGGGAAATCACCTCCCAGCCTTACTTCCGAGTCACCCCTTCTGTTTCAGCTGCTCTCGCGTTCTAGCAGCTCTGTGCACACGCGCATTAGGAACAGGCTCCCCTAGTTCCTCTGCCTCGCTACTGCCAGACTCCGAAGGCTCTGGAATCAGCACCCCACTCCCAGATAGTCCTGGCCCCATCTCTGCATCAGATGCAGGACCCTTATCCGAGTCCTCTCCAAACTCCCTGATTGGTCCCCTTTCTTCCTCACTGTCGTACTCCGCTGCTAGCTGCACTGGCTGCATCGGCTACCACAACAGCCAGAGCGGGGGGAAATTCAAAGAAACAGTGCAAGATTTGGTGAGAATCACCAAGAATCAGACACGACAACAGAGTAGAGTAGAACAGGAATAAGAATAGAATGCAGAATGGAATAGGAATAGGAATGAGAAGAGAAGAGAAGAGAAGAGAAGAGAAGAGAAGAGAAGAGAAGAGAAGAGAAGAGAAGAGAAGAGAATTGTAGCTTGTAAAATTCCAAATCAAAATGGCCATTAATGGAGGAAACCTACATCAAGGAAAAAGAGAACATCGGGCAATGAATAGAATAGAATAGAATAGAATAGAATAGAATAGAATAGAATAGAATAGAACAGAATACTTGGAAGGGATCTTGGAGGTCTTCTAGTCCAACAACCTGCTTTAGCAGGAAATCCTACACCACTTCAGACAAATGGTTATCCAACATCTTTTTAAAAACTTCCAGTTTTGGAGCATTCACAACTTCTGGAGGCAAGTTGCTCCACTGATTAATTGTTCTAACCTTCAGGAAATGTCTCCTTAGTTCTAAGTTGCTTCTCTCCTTGATTAGTTTCCACCTATTGTTTCTTGTTCTGCCTTCAGATGCTTTGGAGAATAGCTTGACCCCTTCCTCCTCTCTGGGGCAGCCCTTCAAATATTGGAAGGCTGCTCTCCTGTCTCCCCTGGTCCTTCTCTTCCCGAGACTAGCCAGATCCAGTTCCTGTAATCGTTCTTCGTGTGTTTTAGTCTCCAGTCCCCCAATCATCTTGGTTGCTCTTCTCTGAAATCTTTCTAGAGTCTCAACATCTTAACAGATTACTAGATAACCACATCATCATTTCCCAGATAATTTGAATTGAAAAAGCTTTAGAAAATATCTGGTGCTGCACCTCAGCTCATTTCTGATGTACCAAATTTTAATAGAAAGGTGATTTTCCCCAAAGTCTCCTCACCTTCTGCCCCCCCACTTTTTTTTTTTTGCAAAGAATCAGGGTTTTGCCCTCACTTTTTGACTCCCTGGTATCCTGCGTGGTCATCAGGTTTGCGTCTTCCTCTCTCTGGTAGGCTGTCAGGCAGGCTGGGTTGAAGGTCCAGGATTGGTCAGAGAAGGACACGCGCAAATCTCCGTCCCCAAAGATTTTGATCACCTTACCGATACGGCCCAGGATCTGTAAACCAGAAGAAAACAAAGAGTTTGTGTGTGATCTCTTTGCCGGCAGCCAAAAAAAATGGAGAGTGAAGAAAACGTGAAGATAATTTGGATTCTAGCTTCTCCAATCAGCCCCTTTGTTTGGTTGAAAAGGTGTTCGAAGACATGGTTAAAGTGGTTTTAAATTTAGATCAGTGGTTGCCAACCAGTGGGCTAGGGAACCACTGGTGGTCCATGAGGAAATGTTGGTGGTCTGCAGAGAAATGTCCCCCCAAAGCAATTAATCCAGGCTGCGCAGGAACACAAGGCTGCGCCGCCCACATGGCCTGCGGGAACACAAGGCTTGTGTCGCTTGCATTGAGAACAACATGAGGTAGTGAGGGGAGGAGGGAAAGGGCAGAGGGGGAAACTTGCCCCACTCATCCCACGTGCCTAGCCTGGTCACCAGGCTGCTTCTTTCCACTTCTTTCTTCTTCTGCTTTTGGCTGCATGCAAGGAAAGCTGCAAAGTCTTTCTTTCTCTCCCCCAAACTCCACCAGAAATGAGTCTTTGGAAGCTTGCAAGGCTTCCTGCTCCAAGAGGCTGTGCTGGCAAAGGCTCATTTTTTATAGTGTTTGGGGGAGAGAAAGAAAGACTCTGCTGCTTCTGCTGCTTTCCTTGCATGAAGCCAAAGGTCTCTCTCTCTCTCTCCCTCCCCCTGAGAACGGAGCTGGAGACGGTATCTTGCGATCCCAAATAAAGAATGATTGGTAGGAAAACGGGGTGTGGAATTTTCCTGCAGACTTTTTGGGGATTTTCCCAGGGCCTCTGCTGCTTTCTGTAGAGACCCTGGGAAAATGTCAGCAAGCCACCGTCAGTCAAAATTCGTTATTAGTGGTCTGTGGGATTTAAAATTATGAGTTTGGTGGTCCTTGAAGTCTAAAAGGTTGGCGACCCCTGGTTTAAATGGATGCAAGGAAAAGGAAAAAAAACTGGGGGGGCGGATTTAAGGGAAGGGAGCTCACCGCTGTCATCTCGTCTGTCCATTCTCCATGACCGGCTTGCAGCTGTTTCACGGTTTCCATGTTGTCAATCACCCTCACGACATCGTCCACCCAGAACGTGTTAAGCTACAAGGGCGAAGAAAGAAAGAAAGAAAGAAAATCCTTCCTTCCTTCCTTCCTTCCTTCCTTCCTTCCTTCCTTCCTTCCTTCCTTTAAAACCAAATGTTCAAAGGACGTTGGGACTTGGGTAATGGCAGAGGAAATCAGGAAGAGATTTGAGGTTTTGTTTTGTTTTCTTAAATTAATTCATGAAACGGTGGCCATTCTCTAATGATATTTCCTAGTGGTCTCCCTTCCCAGTGCTAAACACCCAAACCTGGCTTAGCATTTTGAGATCAGCCAAGGTAGGTTAGGAACTGCCTCTGTTGTTGTTCGCTGGCAGCAGGTGTGGACGGCTGAGGTCTCGGAGAGGGAGGACTCAGATGAGGGGTCTGTGTGTGATGCAGGGATGGGGCCAGGACCATCAGGGAGTGGAGTGCTGCCTTCGGAGATGGTGGAGGCTGGCAGCAGTGAGGAAGAGGCCCCTGAGGAGCCTGTGCCCAATGCGCTCGCATACAGAGCTACTCAAAGGAAAGAGTAGCCACAGCAGCACGGATGACTCAGCAATAAGGCTGCAAGGTAATGGCCCCTCCCTTAAGAGATAAAAGCCAGCTGAGAAACCGGAGATCTTGGCAAGAAGCAAATAAGTTTTACACTCGAGCCTGGTGGATGTTAGCAATATCTGAGTTGCTGTTTGGAAACTCTTTGATTTATTGTTTAGTAACTTTATCTGATGTTCTTGGCAGCCTTGCACCACCTTGGCAAGGCTCATTCTTGTCAGAGACAATTAGTTTGAGACAGCCTTTTAACCATGAAGGAACAGAATTCATGAAGAATCATGAAGGTTTTGTTGTTACCTTCGTTTCATGTTTGTTTCCTTGGAACAAGGTTTGGGTCAGAACAGTCTCCTAGCTGGGTTATATTTTACCAGCTATGATATTGATTTGACTCTTTCAGCTCAGATCTATGCTCTACCCAAGGAGTTCTATTTTAAAGTCCTTGGCTTATGAGCCCCAAATTTCCCTTTGCTATAAAGCGAGACAGTTGTTAAGTGAGTGTGTTGCCCCATTTTATGACCTTTCTTGCAGTAAGGGAATGAGTGCAGTTGTGAAACTAGTAACACAGATGCTAAGTGACTCTGGTTTTCTCCACTGACTCTGCTTGTCAGAAGGTCACAAAAGGAGATGACATGACCCCAGGGACACTGCGACCGTTGTATGAATCAGTTGAGAAGCATCTGAATTTTGATCACATGACCATGAGGGTGCTGCAGCAGTCATTAAGTGTGAAAAAGGGTCATGAGTCCCTCTTTCTAGTGCTGTTGTAACTTTGAATGGTCATTGTGAATGGTTTGTAAGCTATAATACATGTTCAACTCTACATAAAGGCCAGTGAATTCTTTATTTAACTTAAGTCATAGTTATAGTGGGAGGTGGAGTGGTGCAGTGGCCTAGATGTGGAGATCTCGCCTCACAATCATGAGGCTGTGGGTTCAATCCCAGGTTGAGGCAGCTATTTCTCTCTCTGGGCACTCTCAGAATATATCTGCTGCACAAAACTCCATACTAGCAACAGGAAGGGCATCCGGCCATTAAAACAACTCTGCTAGCTCCTTCGGTTGCCCAGATCCCACCTTGCAAGGGATTATGAGATTGTTAAAAGAAGATGATGGTAGTTATACCGGGAGGAATTGGAAACTCCTTTCTAGGACTATCCAATATACAGTATTTCATCCATTTGAAAAAAAATCCCCTTTTCTCCTGTGTCAGCTCACATTCTGAATTTTAGGATAATTTGCCATGGGAATAAACTTTACCCCACCTTGGTTAGAGCTCCGGGATGAAACGTCCAGCGAGTATCATTGTTGAACTGCACCCTCACGTCTCCTCGATCTGTGATCCTATGCACTGTTCCTGTCTGTCCAATGAACTTTTAGAAGAAGGGTGGGAAGGGAGCGAAGAGAGGAAAAAGGCGTGAGATGGGGAGAGGAAAACTGAAGAGGCAAGAAAAGAAAAACCAACACCCCATCATCCTTGCTGCTTAAGAGCAGGCCGATCATTCGGCATCACCCTCTTGGTTGGAATAAAAGCGACCAATCGCACGTTTGTGAGAGATCCTGCCCTCTTCCAACAAAAGGATGGACATTTGCACAACCCTACCTCGGCCATCTTGGGATTCCAGCCTCCGTGGCCCTCCTGCATCTCTCGCAAGATGTCGATGTCTAGGAGGCATTTCACTTTGTCACCATGTTGGAATGGGTGCCCTTCTGTGCTCTCCTTCTTCTGCAACTCGGCTGGTTTGCCTGGGGAAGGACCAGGGACAGGCAGGGAGGGGGAAGATTTTTTAAAAAGGCAAAAATATCAGATCTAACCAGAAGGTTTTAAGGCAGGGGTGTTCAACCTTGGCAATGTTTAAGACCTGTGGGTTTCAACTCCCATATATATAACTTCCAGTAGTTTTACCTGCAATTATATAAATATATTGCTACAGGTAAAACTACTGTAATGCTCATATCAATCTTAGTTAGGTATAAATTTATGCAGGTAACAGCCACCTCTTCATATGGGAAGGGACTGGATAACAATCCCCAGGATTCCCAGCAAGCTGCAATTGAGATTATGGAAGCTGTAATCCACTAGAGAGAGCCAGCTGTTTATGAGGAGGGAGGCTGAGATTAAGGACAGCTGATGAATCCTTTAATTACTTTTTTTTTTAATGGTCCACACATACCTAATTTAGGAAGATGCTCCTTGTAATAAAACCCTCCAGATGCTTCCGTGATACATTTTAGGTCCACTTTCCCTTTGTGTCCGACTCGGTAGACATTTGTGGTACCATCAGCCCAGGTGACACTGGCCACGCTCCGCCCCGTCTCCACATCCCAGCCACGGATGTCCACGACACGCCCAATTTTGCCATCGCCACCTGTAGACAAGAAAATTATATATATATATATATATATATATATATATATATATATATATATATATATATNACAAGAAAATTATATATATATATATATATATATATATGTATGAGTTTTATATTTCAGCACAAATTTAGCCGAAAGCCAAAAGAACATGGGTTGAGAAATATGTTCCTTTCCAGAACTTCCTGGATGATATGCTTCACTCCTCATCAATATTCATGTTGTCCATATGTTAAGAGGCTTTCTGGCAAGTTTTTGCCCCAAAGTAAGAAGTGAATCCAAAATCAGATTCTTAAGTCTTAATTCTTTAATCTGCAAAGTGGATACAACTATGGGATATGAATAAAGGTTATTAAGGGATAAGATATCTAAAAGCTTTTTTTTTTAAAGGCTTAGCAAATAAGCAGTATGTATATTAAAAAAAGAAGGAAGGGAAAACCCATAAAAATACACAGAGCATCTTTGGTTTCACCTCAAGAGCTCAGCTGGAATTTATGGTGTCATAATGCAAATATCATCTGCCAAACTTTTTCCTGCAGAGCTTTATTGAGAAAATCAGACGTGTCCAGAAAAGTACATATCTGGGTCAGACAGACTTAAGTTTTGCAAGAGAAAAAGTTGCTTCAGAATCTTACTTCCACATCTATCCTGCTTCATTTAAAAAGACACAACAGAATTGTATCTGCCCATCATGGTTAGCTTCTTCCCAGTTTCCCTAGCTCTTCTGCTATTTGCTCTATAGGTTATCAGACAATTTGATCCCAATTTAACCCCCAGATTTACTAATATCAAACACGCAGCATAAAGCCTGATGTATATCTGCCAGCTTTACCTGAGTCAAGTCAGAAGTCAAATCGCTGGTCTGGGCTACCCAGTCAGCATAATTGCCTTTCTTGGGGAAAATAATGCAGAAATACAAAAATGAAGCCTACAAGAGATTCCTGCGGGACATGCTATTTTTCTCAAGCAGGGATGTTAAAAAAAAACATAATAAGAAAATTCATTCTATGGACACTTGAAGGTTTATAAATGTTTGTCAAGGATGGGCAAAGGTTAAAAGGCAGCAATTTTTCTCAATGCATCCCTGAAGCTGATCTATTCCCCTGAAGAAATTCAGCTGAAAGATCCTTACCATCCTGATTTCCCCATTCCCAGTCAGGCCCTCGGACGACTTTGGCATCTTGAAATATCCCCTTTAAAGTAATGCGTGGCAAATTCTGTCGTGGGCTTACGGAGACTCTGGAAGAAAAAGCATAAACCTCGGGGTATTTTTTTATCTGTTGCATGGATAGGGAGAAGGTTACCTCTGAAGCTAAAATGATTCTGGGTCCTTTAATAAGGCTGCTTATTCCACCACCAGCAACCTCAATCAGCACTAGAATTGTGGAAAACAGGCTTTTCTCTCTTGATGGGGCTTTCAAAAGTGAGAGCTGAGCATAAATTGGAATGTAACAGTGTAAAAATGGTGTGATCAAAGCCAGAGACAAAATGATTGCTCATAGATCTACTTTCTTATTGCAATAATTCATTTGGGGAAAGTTATGTATCACCTGAAAAATTAGGAAAGGGAAGGAGGGAGGGAGAGAGGAAGGAGAGAGAGAAAGATAAGGAAGATTTGCATAGAACTTTTATCTACTAATATACAGACATCAATGCAAATTTGGTGAAAAAAATGATCAGAATTTAAAGACAAAGCAAAACACATTCACATAATTTTAATAAATATAATAAAAATAATATATTATACACACTCACAAATATACATGTGGATATATGTAAGGTAAAATGTTACTGGGTTGTTTTTTGTATTTTTTTCTGTGGTACTTAATTAAAAATGAGCCCTTAAAAGAAAATTAAAAAGAAACAAATTTGCTTCAATATTCAATCTTTCCAAGTTTGAGACAAACCTGGTGAGGGGAGGGAGGAGGAGGCTGTTAAGTTTATTGAAAATAAACTGTGTAACTTCTTGAGTAAATCAAAGTTGAAATTGAGAAATAAACTTTGTTCCTTGATACATTAATTTACAAAAGAAAGGGGGGAAAACACACAAGGCCCAAATATTTATGGGCATAGGAATTTAGGTAGACCAAACCAGGGCTATCAACATCTGGCCCAATCCTGCACTGAAAACTGAAAGTTTTAAAATTCCCTTTCTTCTCCCTCTATATTTTTCTTCTGTATCCTAGCATTCCAGCTCAGCAATTTCTGGGTCAGCCTCAATCCAAAAACGAAGCTCTTAATGAAAAGGGTGATTAAAAGCCTCTTTTAATCAGCAGCAGCTTTGATGGATTTTGTGGCCCTGCTGGACTTGGAAAAGAACCTGGAGTCAGATTCAAAACTGACAGGCTTTTAGTGGGCTAATGATTAGATCCAGGTGGAAAAATAACATTTGCTTCTAGTTCCATGTTTCTCCACTTTGGTAACTTTAAGGCGCGTGGACTCTAAACTCATGAAGCTTGAAAACTTGAAAGCTTGAAAACTCATGAAGTTTGAAAAACATTGTTCTAGTGTTAAATCAGAACTGCAAGGTTATCTGAAGGCTGTATGTACCTGGTTTTGTAGACGAAACTGATGGTGTCCATTCACTGAACTCTAAAGACAGTTAACACAATGGCCCCCTTCCTTTTGTTATTTAATGGGTTTCTCCTTTCAGCCACTTCATAATTTGCTCGTCCTTTTTGGAGGGCTATTGAGGCTCCTCTTAATATGGGGCAGTGAGGTGCCTCAGGAAAAAATGGATAGCAAATTCAGATTTGGTTATTTATTAGAAGAGGAAAAAGTGATTTTGAAGGGAAAATGATCTGGCTCTAACCACTAGGAAGAAATCTAATATCTGGTGGAGAAACTGAGACCTCTTGTAACTGGGGCCCCTCATGAGGACTAGCAACTTACCAATGAAAAGTTTGAAATGCTAAGGAATTCCAGGTCAGTGCAGGTTCCTCCCTAATAAATTACTGGTCACATGCTACATGTCAAGCATGTCAAAGCATGCTTATGCTATCGCAACCATTATCGCTTCTAAACTTGCCAAAGGACTAGGGGTGAAGAGGAAGGAAGAGAGCTATGAGCGCCAAGGACACATCTGCAGGTGTTGGCCAAAAGCGGAGACTCTTTCTCATAACAATACAATGAGACTCAATTGGACAATGTGACCTACACTAATAGGGGAAAGAGAGAGTTCTATATTGTAACTATGTGGGTTTGCATGGGATAGAGCTGGTTTTGACCTCAACAGTACCGAAATGATGTAATCAATAAAGTGTTGCATTGAGACACTGGCAGGCCTTGAGTGTGCTTGCTTTAGTTGGGTTGATCAGTCAGGACTTTGACACTACATTTATCACCAATGTTCCTAAAAAGCTGGAGGGAGAGGGAAGTTTTGTCTCTCCACAGAAGCCAGTCTGGGAGAGATCAGGCGATCGAGCGGACTTACGGTTGCGAGTGCGCGGTTTCGTAGCGCTCAAAGGCATGGGACAGGTCATGCTTGTTGCTCATGTAGCAATGCAGGCACAGGTCGTAATCGAAGCAGACTTTGCACTTCCATCGCATTCCACGAATGCCATGTTTCTTGCAACAATCGCAGATGATGTTAGGGTGGCGGACCCCTACAGGAAGAGTAAAAACATACACTGGGTCATAACAAAGTCAAAAGCAGAAAGATGCTTAAATGGGAAAGGTTTAAAAAGAAAGGGGGGGGGGGAAATATTTACAATCATTCATGCCAATAATAGGACAAGACCAAACCATGTGAATGATAGGAAGCCATACTAAAGATAGGATAAGATCAAATCATGTGAATTGTAGAACAAGATGATTTCTGGCTGTCCAGAGAAACTAACTACAACCCCCAAAAGCAAGGATTGCTGCGACTTGCAGTCTGTCCACAGGGGAAGCTGTGCACCCTTGATTGATGGAACTAATCCTGGCAGAAGGGAGGGAGCCGAACCTTAAGTTCTTTTTCCGCGGGGACTTCAACAGTTCAGTTGCAAGGATTTACAGAAAGAAAACCTCCCAACGTAACTCATAATTCAGGCTTAAAGCAGGTAGGAAGGGGAGGGAAGTACCTATTTGTGCATTATCATAGAGCAGAAGATCGTACGCTCCCTGGAAGCCAGTCCGGTAGTTGGTGCGAGTCCCGTGATCCCACTGGACCACCACAGTTTTATCGGGGGTCGCTGGGCTGCCCTGCCGGCCGATCTCCACCACCGTTCCCATGTTGCCCTCGCCGCTGTCCTGGTTCCCCCACCTCCAGTCAGCCCCACGGACCACCCGCATGCCAATCTGCATGCTCGCGTAGGGGTCCAAGTCCATCGCTGGGCCGGGGAGCCTCAGCTTGGCCACTGGCGGGCGGATGCACTCTGTAGAGAAGAAAACATGGATGATACCTAGAGAAGTTGAGGGTGGGGTGGGGTGGGGGGGAGTTGTTATTGTCTCTTGTTTTCTGCAGCCTTTATTTTAGCCTCACAGCAACCCTGCAGGGTAGACCAGGCATATTAAGCCAGATGACCCTGCAGGGTAGACCAGGCATATTAAGCCAGATGTCAACTCATAAACTATTTCTGTGGTCTATTTAGAGTTGCCAACAGAAAGGGAGGGGGAAGCAGTGCGGCAGCTTGGAACTCAAAAGTGCATTCCAAAAATGTTTTCAAAGATAGTAACTAGGTTGACTGAAGTTTCTGCCGTGCAAAATTCTAACTGAAGAACATGATTGATGACGATGATTGATGACTCTTGGCTAGGATGTGTCTTCATTGGAGAAGATGAATTACGATACACCCAGAGGGTGGGGAAAACCAGGGTCAAGGATGACAATGAATGATGTGTCTCAGAGTCAGCTACACCCAGGCAGTGCTGGCCATATAACTCCCAATAATCCTTTTGGAAGTTTGGCTCAAGACTCATGATTTAAATGGTGGTAGCTGTGGAATCCTGACACCTGAGCCTGAAGTTTAGCTTCGTTTAGCTTACTTTATTGTCATTGCACCTTGTACAATGAAATTAGCACCATCTTCAGTGCACATCATGACCATGAAAATAAATACAAACACACAACCTTCACACACCACACATTGAACCGAAAAACCCCGACACTGCACCAACACTGCACTATACAGTAGAATTCAATAGAGTTATTGCCCTGGGATAGAAGCTGTTTTCAGCCTATTTTTGCTTGTTTTTATTATAGTACTGTACCATCTGCCAGATAGTAATACTTAAAAAAAAAAAGGGTTCTCAGGATGAGATGGATCTTTGAGAATGGTTTGAACTTTCTTAAGGCAGTGGGAGCTATAAAGCTCTTCCAAAGAGGGGAGAGGGCAACCCATGATCCTCTTGGCAATGACATTCACCCTCTGGAGTGCTGTCCCATCTGCCACTGTGCAACTGGCAAACCATACAGAGGTGCAATAAGTTAAGATACTCTCTATGGTGCAATGGTAGAAGGTCACCAGCAGTTTTTCACTCAAGTTGAATCCAGATCTTGCCAGTCCAATAACCACACCAGCAATAGCACTTAAAGTTATATACCCCTTTCTTAGTGCTTTTAAAGCCCTCTCTAAGCGGTTTACAGAGTCAGCCTGTTTCCCCCAACAGTCTGGGTCCTCATTTTACCGACCTCGGAAGGATGGGTCCATCTTGAGCCTAGTGAGATTCGAACTGCCAAACTTCTGGCAGCCAGTAGTCAGCAGCAGTAGCCTGCAGTACTGCACTCTCGCCACCGTGGCTTATTCTGGTTCTCCGAATGACATTTCACGTAAACCAAGCATTGTTAAATAAGATTAAAAGTAAAGATTGGTAATAAATAAAATTGGAAAGGGCTACTAAGGTCCTCTAGTCCTACCCACTCTGCTCAGAACTAAACTAAGGAGTCCCCAACGAACATATGGGTCAAATCTACACCAACTCATCCAGGAATCACACAGCATCCAGCCTGGCTTGATGGTGGCTTATATTCTGATTTGGGTCGAACATTTGCAAACCAAGAATGAATTCCAGTTTCCCACAACTTGTAACCCTTGGGCTTTGCTAGAAAATGATTCCCATCCTAACATGAAGTCTCACAGCTCTACATGTCCATTGTGATACTTCAGAAGAGGAAAGAAAAGTTACACATAAATTATTTTAGCTTCATCTTCCCTTATTTTTTTTCCTTTTTAAAAAAAATTGGCCTAAAATTAGACTGGGACCTAAAATTATTTCAACCCGGAGGGCACCTTGCCTCTTCCGCATTACACCAAGTGTAAAAATAACTCGGCATAAGTTGCCCGCTGTGTCACATTTCAGAAGTTAGAGGTAGGCTGGGCTGAATGCCTTCAGCAGGTTTTCTTCTGAAATGCAAGAGCTGGAGTCATAAATTAAAAACAACGGGTGGCTGCCTTATAACTCCTCTTCAAGGACCTGCTTTTGACAAAAATAAACGAGAGAGAAGGTCACACACTTTGATTTCAAAAGGAAACAAAATAAAATAAAATAAAACCTCAAGAATGTCTTACAATTTCCCTTAAAGCAGGATCTAGCTTCTGGCTTTGGCACTCGGTCTGAAATCGAGAGGCAAAGGATGTTTGTCTACCGTGGCATTAATGGGGGCGCGCTAAAGAAAAAAAAAAGAGCTTTTGAAAATACATGGGATTTATTAGGTGAAATAAAACTCTTTAGCCAAACAGAATTGATTTTCTGCAGGTCATCAGGCTTCTCTGTCCTGTGTGTTAAAGTGAACCCCCAGTCAGAAGCAATGATACACCGTCTGCCACTGCGTGTCAGTTATATGTTGAAAGAAGAAAAATTTTAATTCCTTTTCCACATATTCAGTATTTCTCTCAGTATTAGATTATTCCTTGTCCATCTTGACCTCTTCTTTTGTCCTTTCATTATGACTTTAGACGGATTATGATCTGCCCATATATTTGTTTCAATGTTTATGCCTTGTATATTAGCAATTATGTCTGTTGTTGCCCATATCGTATCTATTCTAGACCAATCAATATAAATGTCTTATTTGAGTAAAATGTATATTGCTTCTTTTCTGGATATCTTCCTCTCCATACATCTTGAATTGCTTGAATGTCAACCATATTCCAACATAGGAAAGGTATAGAGAAGATACCGAATGGGTTGTCAAAAAAAGGGAGGGAGCGAAGATCTAAGACCATAGGCAATCCTCCTCCTCCTCCTCTAGATAAAAAGTTATACAAAAGAAGAAAAGGAAGGAATTTTGGTCAACTAAAGGTTTTCAAATCAAGACTGGCTATCATGCTTCCACAATTTTATTTATTTTGTTTTCCTTTACTGAAAGGATTTGCATGGTCGCCCATCTTAAATAACTCGCTCAGCAAGGGGGTTGGACTAGATGACCTCTGAGATCCTTTCCAATTCTGAGATTCCAGTTCAGGCATTTTAGGATTTCTAGAGAGGAAACGAAATCACAGCTCAACCACTTCTCGGAGCTGTATTGAAGGCTGTCCCTTCCTTTCACACTTGTTCCTTGCCTGTGCTTGCAATTGCAATTGCAATTAGACATAATCTCCAACTGGCTTTAATCAAAGTTTGAGACAAACTGAGAAAGCCTCCCTGGAGGGTTTTAGGCAAACTGTGGGAAACATAAACTTCCTTTCTTCCCAGAAAGGGAAGGAGGGGAGGAATGGAAAATTAATTCTTAGAAAGCCACATTTTTACAGAAAAGGTCCCTGTGTGTGTCGTAGTCATACTGCTATATTCATATATTGGTGATAAAAAACAGTGCGCAGATCTGCTTTACAAATTATCTTTTATTTCAAAATATCAAGAGGGAGTTTTTGGTTTGTTTGTTTTTTTTACAACAGGAAGCTTTTTAAATCGAAAAAAGCCATTAAAAAGCCAACCCTTAAAGAGGGATTAAAACTAGTAGGAGTGAAACTTTTGAAACCCACAAGAGCTTGATTTAGTTCTCCCTTATCGTGTAAAGCAAGAAATAAAACACCTGGGATGGAACAAATTTTGTAAAGGGAGAGAGAGGCAGAGTGATATGGAAATATACGATTGGATTGGGGTGCAGGAAAGGAACTAAAACCTTTCAAATTTTTCAGGGGTGTGATTAAAAATAGCACAGAACCTAAACAAAGCAAGCTAAAGGTTCCCACGCATTATTTATCATCTGTTCCGGAAGTGAAATGTAGGTGAAAAGAAGAGGACGACTTAAAAGACGACCAATTCAGCATACCATTGCATTACAAATTGGTCAGCATTTCCAGGAAGAAAATCCACTGGGTTTTCCCCCTTTATTGTTCTGTATGGCTTCAGGGTACAGTATGTTTTCTCAAAAAAACATGAAGTGCCTCTTTGTGTGTGTGTGTGTGTGTGTTTACTTCCTGCTAGCCCCTTGATCACACTGTTCTATTTCAAACAGATGATCAGGCAAACAGTATTTAATTTGAGAATATCATTTCCCACATTCTACATAGGGATAGAAGAAGTGGTGGAATTTTATTTTATTTTTTTTTACTACCGGTTCCGTGGGCTTGGCTTGATGGGCATGGCAGGGGAAGGTTACTACAAAATCCCCATTCCCTCCCCACCCCCCTAACCTGCTTTCCAGCTCTGTTCTCCTGTGCAGGGCAACCAAAGGAGACCCAGCCGATCAGCTGGGACTCAATGGGAGGCGGAGAATAGATGGGGGCGGGGCCAGTCAGAGGTGGCATTTGCCGGTTCTCCAAACTACTCAAAATTTCCGCTCCCCGTTCTCCAGAACTGGTCAGAACCGGCTGAATTACCACTTCTGTACCTAAAACTTTGAGGATTGGAGAACTCTTTCTGCTGACAGGTGACATTAACACCGGAGACACTGCTCAACCATCACATTGGTTCTCTCTGCAGCTCTGTTGGTTGTCAGATGGAAGGCAGAACTTAGGCCTTGCAAGGAACCAATCGCCCAGAGAAACTCCCCCCCCCCCAAAGGAGGGAGGATGGCGGTTCCAGATCTCAAGGACTAGAAGCTTTTTTTTTTTTTTTCCTTTCCTGGTTTTGAAAATACTCTTTATCATGCCTCTGTTGGAGTCTGACTCAGAGGGAGAGGAGGAACAGCCAACAGGGAGTGGAAGTGTGGCTCCAGAGGTTGTGGGGGAAGCTGGGGAAGGGCACAGGCTGGCTGGGCAGTCAGAGGAAGACCCAGGCCCATCTCCTCTTCATTCTAGGGCATGCAGGGAGGAGAGGATAAGGGAGAAATGTGAATGGTGTGGTCTACGGGGGAGGAAGGGGCCCTGATCCCCTTCATGGGCTGCAGCTGTGAGGCAATTAAAGGAACTTTATTCTATTTTTTTGACTTGGTTATTTTTGTGTCACGCCCCGGGTCATCACACTCTTAGGGATCTATTGCAGAATCTCTGGCTTAGTAAAGACCTTTAATTAATAAGCATTTTCTGCAAGCTACTGAACTGTCTCTAAAAGTATTCTAAGCCAATCCCTACTCAAATCAAGCCCAATTCAGATATATAATGTAAAAAAGAAATAAAAGAACAAGAGCATTACAGATAGTCCTCAGTTTACAAGAGTTTGTTTAGTGTCCATTAGAAGTTAGAACGGCACTGGAAAAAATAACTTGTAACCGTTTTTCACACTTACAATCATTGCAGCATCCCTGTGGTCAAGTGATTAAAATTCAGACATTTGTCAAGTGTCTCATATTTACAACAGTTGCAGTAACCTGGGAGGGGGGTTCGTGTGATCCCCCTTTGCAACCATATGACGAGCAAAGTCAGATTCACTTAACAATCAGGTTACTCATTTAATAAATGCACTGATTCACTTAACAATTGCAGCAATGAAAGGTCATAAAATGGGGCAAAACTCACTTAACATATGTCCCGCTTAGCAACAGAAATATTGGGCTCAATTGCAGTTGTAAGGCAAAGACTACCTGCACTGTACACAGCATCATGAACATGGATAACATAGTTTTCCATAAATACTGGGAAATGTATTCAATCGTTCTTTACATTTCCAACACACCATAAACATTGCCCAGAGGCCTCTAAGCATATCCTGACAACAATAAGAACTAGAAACATGATTCTCCAGAAAGTTGAAGGAAAAAACCATGTGGTTTTCTTCCTGCAACCCACAGGTTTACAATTTAAGACATCATTACCCAGTAATGAACTTATCAGAAATTACCTCTTAAGACAGAGCTTGCAATCTTTTGCTGTTTTAAAGCTTCCACATTTGACAGCCTATTGCAGATTTCAGTTAAACCTTTGGTTTACATCCCCCTAGAAGATGGGAAAAGAGAGATTCAAGAGAAGACACTCTTAGGCTTAGAGAAGAAGCAACAGAAATATTGGGCTCAATTGCAGTCGTAAGGCAAGGACTACCTGCATTCCAAAACAGGAAATACGGTGCTTTTTAAACAAAAAACAAATATTTGCAGTTTCAAAGTGGGAAATAATCAAATCAAAACCCGATGCTGTTTGGAGATTTACTGGGCTAGTACCCAGTTAAGGAAATGGGTTGAGGGTTGAAAATCCAGAGGTGCCAAGGTCTTCTCAGCAATCCTAATAAAAATAAGGGGCGTGCATAAGCACACCAATGTGCCTACCATCCCTGCCTTAATCTTCCCTTTTATTTGTATCTATTTCATGTATTCATAATCATGTTTATACTTATGTATATTATCAAATGCATGCTTGACAAAATAAATAAAATAAAATCCTTTTTTTTTCCAACCACTGCAGAATTGTGGGATAAAGGAGAATTTTGACAGCTTTCTGATGAATTTGTAAAGGTTTTATAAGGCAGAGAGAAGCCCCTTTTTTTCCCCTTCTTCCTTCCTGGGAACAAATGCAGTTCAAGATTATGATGCCTCCCACATTACAATATAAATACAATATAATAGTTCAGGTAATCTTATGGAATGTCACGTTATAATAGTTTTACCATGGAAGGAATTATAACTTCCTTGAAAATGATTCTGTAATTAAAGTCTAAAGATGATTTAATAACAATATAACATGTTATGGACTGTTGATTCATAGAATATGAACTGTAATTTTAATTTAAAAGAGACTGTTGATATCATGAACAAGAGATATGTACCAACCGACACACTCTGTAACTGAAAGAAAGTTTTATTCATGGTTTTATGTTTACATTTGTTTATGTTTGTTGTAAAAAGTAAAAAAAAATCTTTATTTTAAAAAAAAAAAATTACGAGGCCTCCCTTCTTTCACCCATCTTGCTCCCAAGCAGGTGGGAAAAAAAGGGCTGGGTTTCTGCACTTGTCAAACAGGCCTGTTTGGATGGAGCAATTTTGCCAGAAGGAAAAAAAAGGGGGTGGGAAAGGGGGAGTGTATATCAAGGTCAGATGGGAATGGGGTGGTGGGTCGTCCTCCATTCTGGCATTTCCCCCCCCCCTTCAAATGACCAGCTACAGATCAAGCCGGGAGAGGTTTCCTCAGCATCAAAAGAGCAGAAGGGAACTCCAAAGCATTCCAAAAACCAGATTGAAGCTCACCTTTTTCAGGGATTCATCCAGAAAGAGAGACACACCCTCTGAATACACACAGGGTAGCCCTTGGCTTATGACCACAATGGACCCCAAAATTTCTATTCCTAGTGAGGACGTTCACTGAGTTTTGTCCCATTTTACCAACTTTCTTGCCGTGGCGGTTTAGTTGAACCGTTGCAGTTGTTAAGTTAGTCACCTGGTGGTCATTAAGTGCATCTGGTTCCCCCCCATCGATTATGCTTTGTCAGAAGGTTGCAAATGGGGATCGCGTAAACCCTTGGGATACTGCAACCGTCATAAATACAAGTCAGTTTCCGAGTGTTCGAAATTTTTTTTTTTTAGTGTCATTGTAACTTCATCCGGTCATTTAAATGGATTGTTGTAAGTCAAAGATTACCTCTATTCTTCCGAACCAAACTTCTTTTTAAAAACAATCAATCAAGCAGGGAACTCCACCCCTTCTCCTTTAGCTCCACCCCTTTCCCTTTGTCCCCCACCCCCTCTTCATCTAGCTCACCCCCTCAACCCCACCTACATCATCCAAGCTATGGCCATTTCTTCAAAGTAAGCATTTTCTGCACCATTTAGCAATTCTGGCTTTTTTTTTGAACTGGCTTTTTTTTCCCTTCTTCTTTTGGACTGGATTTGATATAACAGAGAGTTCTTTGGGAACAACAAATTGAAAATACGAGCTTTTAGAGCAGGTTAGATTTGAGTTTGCAAGCCATGTGTATTTTTATTTATGGCTGAATGCATCTGTTCAGCAACTCACCATTGTGAACCTGAACTCTGCCTGCTTTTTTTCAATTATTGATGTCTGATCATGTTAGCATTTTCATGAATATGTTGTTGTCTGTTTGCTTATGCTGGTGTGTAAAGCAGTTCAAAACAAGACAAGCTTCACAGCACAAGAATGGTGAGTTGATAGCAGTTACCTACAAGGCAGTGACGATCTTAACAGGCTGACAAATTTGGCAAAAATTAAAAAGAGATTTTTGCAGGCGTTTTCCCTGCATGTTTTGCTATTTCCAATTGGGTCAGGAGTCTGGCTGGGAAACTTGAGCAGGGGTTTGGGCATGACTAGTTTTTGGATGGGAGACCACAAGGAAATCCAGAGATTGGAGGCTAGGCCATGGAGTTAAAAGCCCAAGGGGATTTTAACTTTGCTGTTCCCTATCAGAGGACGAAGCCTTCCTTCGGGAAGAGAAGTCATCTTTAGCTTCCAACAATTTGTTTCAAGCAAAAAAAAAAAGAGAGAGAGAGACAAAACTAGCTCACACATCAGCTACCGAGGCTGCAATTTAAGCTGACAACGTTGCAAGCAATTAAATCAAATCAAATCTCTTGTGGTTTTACTTTTAGGTGGAATAAAAACAACAACTCTGCTCCTCTCTATCATATATTTTTAATCTCTCTCTTTCTCTCTCTCTACCAGTGGAGTTCATTGGAGAAGCAATTTAGAAAGCTTGTCAAAATTTAGGAAGAAACCTGGAAAGCACCATCTCTATCCTGCTCACATGTTGAGGTTGAGCTCTTGAAGATATGACAATATCTGTAACTTTTCCCTATACTGATACATCAAATCCATTGATACAATAAGACTACTGGAGAGCAAATTAGCTTTTACGCCAAAAGAAAAATAACAAACATTTTGGTCCAAAATCTGTTTCTTGCAGCCTAAAAACAAGGAATTATACACATACAAACTCAACAATCTAAAATTACTAGGAATAACAGTTATGGTGATAGGGATTTCAGTGTATACATATTTTAAATGACGCTCAGGATTGGGGACATCCACCAAGAGGAGAGGTAGGAAGAAAAGATGGGTACAGAATGGCCTTCATATTTCCACCAGTTTATTTTATTTTTTTACAAAATCAGTGTGTATTCATGTGACTGTAAAGAGTGGCAATAAAAATATTAGAAATGACCAAAAATGCAGGGCACCGCACCAAACAAATATGATGGACCCAAAGCTGTACTTAAAATGTGGGACAGTGGGGCATACCCACTGAGAATTTTTTTTTTTCTTACCAAGCCCTCTGGGATGGGAGACAGGAAAACTGCTTATAGTTTATGATCCGTTTTTCCACTTATCACAAACTCCTTTGTGTCTTGGCTACGGGCAACAGATCGCATAATCCTCTGTAAATTTGGCCTTACAGATCTTAGGAAATTCACAATAAAGACATGGAAGGGACTTTGGAGGTCTTCTAGTTCAGCCCCCTGCTCAAGGAAACCTATACCATTTCAGGCAAATGGTTGTCCAATCTCTTAAAAACTTCCAGCGTTGGAGCATTTACAACTTCTGGAGGCAAATTGTTCCACTGGTTAATTGTTCTCACTGTCATGAAATTTCTCCTTAATTCCAGATTTCTTCTCTCCTGGATTAGTTTCCATCTGTTGCTTCTTGTTCTGCCTTCAGGTGCTTTGGAGAATAGCTTGACTCCCTTTTCTTTATGGCAGCCCCTCAAATATTGGAACATTGCTATCATATCATAAATTTAGAAAAAAGTCTTGGGAGTTGGAAGCAAGTCAAGGCATTAGGAGCACAAAGTAGCAAGGTAAATTCACAATTAGTTGCACAAAAAAAAATATTGTCAAAGATAAAGAAACTCCAAGTGAATCAGAAATAATTAGGAAAATCTGGATGTGCGCAGAAATGGACAAATTGACAAATGAATTAAAAAATAAGGATGAATTGGATTATCATAAAGTATGGGATAAGTTTTATGGTTGGTTAGAAAAGAGGAAGGATCAAGACAATAAGAAATGATGTGTGTGTGTGTGTTATAATACAATGTAAACATGTATTATTTTTATATGTGATTTAGCAATGTAAGACAAATATGAGGACTGGAGGATTATACCATGTTCAATGTTTTTAATGTATCTTTTTGTTTTTGTTTGTGATTGTTCAATAAAATGTAATTTAAAAAACCCCATTGTCCTTCACCATGTATGTATCAAGAGGGGGGATTATGAGGTGTCATCCTTTTTTCCAGAAGTGGTATGCCAGTTTCCCCCCCAAATAGTTTTGTTCAATTCTCTGGTGTGACCCCATTTAGTTTCCCTGAGGTTGGCTGAGGTGAATTTTATGCTGCCATCTGCGCTAGGCTAACACAACCCTGTCAATACGCCATGAGGGAATTATCCAGATCTTGTACATGGCATTAATTATTGATTTGATTTTGATCCTGCCTCAATCTCAGAGAGTTACATCATGGTAAAAACCTCCACTGAATTAAGACAATGTGCGACCCAAAATTGCAGACAGAACCCAAGTGGGAGGGGAAAAAATGACAAGAAAAGGGCAGGAGATGAGCTTGACATGTCTTCATTATTGAATTTAGTTTTAATCAATTTAACTTGCTGTGTTCTGTTTTAATCATGGCAGCTACAGTCAGTTCTGACTGTTATCACACAGCTTGTCAGACCTGCAAAATGAATACATTTGGCAGGCGGAACTCCCTGTCACAAGATTGACATGAGGTTTCCTAAAGCGATGAAGCAGAACAAGCAAGTTTTCAGGTGGGTATGTTCATCTCCTCACAAGAAGTTGAACTGGACCTGAAGGAGACCTCACCCTTATCTTTGATATATATTTATTGGGGTTTATACATCAGACTATGCGTAGAGTCAAGGCTATGGCTTTCCCAGTTGCAATGCATGGCTGGGAAAGCTGGACTATAAGAAAGGCTGAGCGCCAAAGAACGGAGGCTCTTGAACTCGGGCTGGAGGAGAAGACTTGGGCTGCAAGGCCATCCAACCAGTCAGTCCTGGAGGAGATCAACTCTGATTGCTCTTCAGAGAAGGTTCTGAAGATGAAACTCAAAGACTTTGGCCATCTAATAAGAAGGAAGGACTCGCTGGAGAAGTGCCGAATGCTGGGAACAATGGAGGGCAAAAGAAGAAGGAGGGGACTGGATGGAGTCACAGAAGCAGTCGGTGTGAGCTTAAAGGGACTCCGGAGGATGGTAGAGGACAGGAAGGCCTGGAGGAACATTATCCATAGGGTCGTGATAGGTCAGACACGACCTCACAACAAACAACAATACACCAGAATCATATGACATTACAGCACCGAAAAGTTAAAGCTGGAAAAAGGAAGCAGGTAGGTTTAACTCTTCACTTAATGTGGGATATTTTTTTTTTAAGTAGAAAAGCCAAGGACTTTTGCAAGAGAATTGACAGGGCAATAGGTTCCATAAAGACACTGATAACACTCACTGGAAGAAATCTATATTCTTCAGCCCTTCAATGGGAGTTTCAGCACTGTTTTCCAGTAATCCCCCCCCCCCATAGAAAAAGGGTGGAAAAACAAGATTGGCTCTGCGCTCCCCTTCCCCAAAAAGGCAAATATGTGATTCATGCAGAATCAACAGGTTTCGAGGCTATTTTGTTAAAACGCTATCTCCAATACCATCTGCAAAGACGGAAGGGGGTGGAATTCCAGCAGGATCTCAGCAAAAGCATCTTTGCCAAAATGACCCAGAGGGACCAGTTGTCAAACCCTGAAACTTTGTGGAAAACAGATGGGGCAGGGAGGAAGGGAGGGGGTGGCAAAGATCTGCAGCCTTCCACCCCAAAGGGAATGCCAGGCCTTGGAAAAAAGAGATACCGGGGAGGGAGGGGCAACCTTGCCCCTTCTCTTTCTCTCTCTCTCCATTGGATCGAACCAGCCATCCAGGTGAAAACCAGGTGAAGGCAAGGTAAGGACGGTCGGTTGGGCTCGGAAGCAACTTCAACCCCCCGAGCAGAATGGGGAGGAAGGGGGGAGAGCTATCTATCCAAGATAGCGCGGGACAACCAACCCCCCCATTTCTCCTTTTTCCTCCTCCGAGCCATGCCAATCCGTCGCTCGGCGGTGGCGTTGGCATCATCATCATCATCACCATCATAGCAAACACGCCAAAGCAAGAGAAGGGAACGCAAAGAGACCATCCAGCCGACCAAGGGGAAACAGGGGGCTTTCCTGGCCTCGCTTTCCCCCCACCCCACCCCAGAAGGGTTGCCAACTTTCCTGCAGCTGCGATTAGTCCCCTTGGGAGCGGGGGGGGGGATGAGAGGGAAGGGATGCCCCGAGCAAACCTCGGACTGCGCCTCTCGGGTCGGCTGGCAACCTTTGCCCTCCAGGCCCCGGCTTCCCGCCACCCCACCCCACCGCCAGCCCGCCTTGCTCTGCAATGGAAAACTTACAGCAAAGTTTGTAAGCCAAGCTTCTAGTCCTCTCCGCGCCCACGTTTCCCCTTCCGTCAGCCGTGTCCCTCGGCAGGCCTTCGGGCTTCTTTTTCCTCCTTTCCTTCCAGGCGCAAGCAAGCCGTCCTGAACAGCCACCCCCACCCCCCCCGCCTCTTGTTTCGGTGTATGGCGTGCGTGCTACTTCGCCCCTTTTCTTTTCCAATTAGCAAGCCTGCAAAGAAGCAATGCCTTCTGGGAACGGTAGTTCCCCCCAGCTGCTTGCCCGGCAAGCTTCCAGGCGGCCCGGAGCGAAGACTCCACTTCCCAGCATGCTCCGCGCGCCAGGTTTCCTCTCTCTTCCCCCCATCCACCCACCCATCCTCGGCCCGGGGAGGTTTCCCACCCAGTGACTGTGCTTTTGTCTCCGACGCTGGAAGCTTTGGGGGAAAGTCAAGCAAAGGGCGCCCTCTGGCGGGGGTCTTTGTTTTAGCAGGAGCGGCTTTGTTTGTTTTTAAGCGTCAACCGAGAGAAAGTGGGGGAAAGTCACAGGAGAGGAGGAAAAAGAGAAAAGAAGGGGGGGGGGAAGC